>BQNB010005028.1:0-104364 GCA_026074375.1 Tanacetum coccineum | reverse complement strand
CCGTTTGATTTAGTAAATAAATGTTAAAAAACCCAAATTTCATAAAAGATTCATTTAGGGAAATAACAAAATGGTCGTTAGTTTTTTAACGAGAAGTGAAAAAAAATCCTAAATCGGCAAAAAAAAAAAGTTGGCATCCTTTATGTGTACGAAAAAAAGTAGAGTACCTTGATTGGAAACAGACCATAAGTTGAATGTCTTTTTGTGCCATTTGCCCTTAGATCAAACCTAAATGGATGATGAAGATTTGTCCCTCAGTATGCGGGTAAAAACTGGTATGCAAAAGAACTTTTCTCAATACTTCTTAGACTCTTAACAAACATATTAATATCGAAATACTTTGTATAAAAACTATATACGAAATCAAATATAGTTCAGAGGTCATCTAGCACTTTGTTCAAACATAAGATTATAAAAGTAAAATGTTTATTTAGTCAATGTGGCCTTGAACCGAGGTTTACATAGTTAGCAAATGCTTTAATCAATCTTTTGAAAACTTAAGTTAAAAAAAAAACTTTTGAAAACCTATGTTAAAAAAAAAACTTTTGAAAACCGGGTCTTTAATCGACTCGGTCGAGCCAACGAGTTACTGGTTTAACCGATTCGACTATCGAGTCAGCCGGTCTTTCACAAAAAAAATAATATTTGCAAAGATACAACAAAAATTATATATATAAATCATGGATATTTCATATATTAAGCTTAAAAACTATTTACTAACAAATATAACATGCACAAATAAAATTACGTCGCAATTATATATAATTAACTTGCTTTATTTGTAAAAAAACACGAAAAACCAAAACACGACCGGGTCTGGAGAACCGGATTGACCCGGGTCGCTTCAAACCCGGCGAGTCCAACCGGGTTTTAAAAATATAAAACCCGGTTTAATATGACCCGTTTTTTCGATCGAAACCAGTTCAACAAGTTGACCCGACCAAATCGAACCAGGTTTAGCTCTAACCATCACACCAAGTTGCACCCAAAAATCATTTATAAGTAAAATATCTTTTGAATATGAATAGTAAAATTGGGTTTGATAATTGCATACATTAATATTAATATTAATATATATACTAAAAACGGAACGAAATGATGTCGTATAAGGACGCCCCCAAAATCAGCCCATTACCAGCCCAACATTAAAAAGAAAAATTTCTCCCGGACCAATAAAGAGAAAAAAATAAAAATATACAAAACGGACTCACAACTTTTAACTATTTACGACTTTTTTACATAATAAACTTTATTCATCAAATATATAACACCTTTCTACCGATTCATTCACATCAAAACTAAACGCGGAAAAGATAAAGACCCATTCTTAACCTCGAAACAAAAAAAATCTAATTTGTTATATAATTCTAACCCATAAAGAATAAAAAAAGATTTAAAAGAATAAGATTTTCGAATTGCGAACAAAACAAGCCCAATATTGCAATTCTTCTGATATACACACGATTTTATAAAAAAATGTTGAAGTTTAATATAAATTGGGAAAAAAGGAAAATTTACAAAAAGTACTCTCAACTTTTAACTATTTACAACTTTTTATATAATAACTTTATTTATCAAATATATAACACATATCTATCGATTCATTCAGATAAAAAAAAATACTCGTGGAAAGATTTTCGAATTGTGAACAAAACTAAAAGCCGTTCGCTCTATAAATAACCTATATTTTTTTTCATTTACAACTGTATTTAAAAACAGATTTAATATTCATATTTATATGTATATACATACTAAAAGTCGTTAAAAAAAGGCTCAGTAAAATAAAAAACATGTGTTGCATACAAGTTAGCCCCGCCGTAACGCGTTGATACATTTCCACTCAATATTCATTCGAAACAGATTTACGAAAAATTATGCCCCGCGGCAACGCGCGGGTTATGTAATCAAATCGCACAAAACCAAGCCCTGCCGCAACGAGCGGAAAGTCCACTTCTTATGCAGTCAAATACCGCCTTACACTAAGCCAAAAAAAAGAAAAAAAGAAAAATAAAAAATAACACCCCGCAGCAACGCGCGGGCAATAATGTTTGTTGGTATAATACACATCTGATTCGAAGTGAGAGGGGAATTAGGGATGTAATATTAAGGGTTTAGACGAATCAAATCGAGTCAAATTTTGTCAAGTCAACAAATGTTTTTAAGCTAACAAAATTGATATACAAGATTTTGATATACAAGATTTGAGTTCGGCTCAAGCTCGTATTGAAAAGTTCAATGCCTTCATAATTTTTAAATTTACATATAAATCCTTAAAATCTCTATTATATATAAACAGAAAACAAATTTTCTTATACTTAAAAACTTTAAAAATAAGTAAAGTTTAATTATTAATATACCATTGATTAAATATAATAACAACATCTACTACTAAATTAATAGTTTAAATAACTTTTATAATTTTTCGTTAGGCTGGATGGAGTGGTAGCAACAAACTCACCATCCACTTCAGCGTCACCTCAACTTTCTTTTTCCTCTCACTTCAACTCACTCACACTCATCATTCAACCGTAGTGGTGACTTTCCAACTCACCGTTCATACCCATTTTTTTTACTTAAATACTTTTATTCATAAACTAAAATGTAAACGTACGAAATTAGAAACGTAAAACGTATGAAATTAAAAACATTACATAGACTTCGAATAATAAAAATATCACTATTAAAGCTAAAATTAAAAATTACGAGACAAGTGTTCGACCAAATCGACTCGAAGATTTTGATGCGCTTGTGCTGATCTGATGTTCCTCATAACGTTTCGCATTTGTTCATCGGATCGTAAGAGGTCGTTCGGTACTCCGGTTGATGTGCTTCCTCCGGGAACCATTTGGGAGATATCACAACTCCTTTGAATTTTCGAATCATGTTATGTAATATGATGCACGTGTACATCATATTCATTATTCTTTCTTTTCTCAGCACTCGTGAGGGATTGGCTAGTATGACTTGTTTCTTCTTCAGAACACCAAACGCTCGTTCCACATCTTTACTTGCCGATTCCTGCTTTTGCTTATACAAAATTTGCTTGTTGTCATCATCAGCTGGTTCTGGAATCGTCTTAACGAGTGTCGCCAATTTCAGATATATCTTGTCAACAAGATAGTATCTCCATGCGTAAGTTACGCCATTAGCCACAAAAGGAATCTCTGGTGCTCGTCCAATTTTGAGATCGTTAAATAAAGGGGATTGATATACAACGTTGATGTCATTGTTCGACCCAACAACACCAAAGAAAGCATGCCATATCCATAAGTCTTGCGACGCAACAACTTTCAGCAAAATGAACGGATTCGAACCATGATAACGTCTAACATATTGCCCCTTTAAAGGCGTACGGACAACCAAACCACTCCCAATCCGTACAATCAAGGCTTCCTAACATCCCCGAAAACCCGTGCTTTTCTTCGTGATGCCGATAAAGTTTTACAACATCAGTCACCGTGGGTTTCCTCAAATACCCAGGTCTAAAAATTTCCATAACAGAACTACAAAAATGATCACGAGATAGACGTGAACTTCTCTCACTCATTTATAGATATTAATCTAGAAAATAAGGATTAATGTCGTATGCCAATTGACGAATTGTAGAGGTGCACTTTAATATCAGAAAAATGCCTTCTTTTCCGGTATAATCAATATTATCACGAAAGAATGAAGAATGATTAGTGAAGAATACAAGTAATCTTTGATATGAAATGAGAAGAAACTTAGTGAGAGAAAGTGGAAGGATGGATGTATTCTAGAGAGAGAAAGTAAGAAACATGTAATTCATAAGTGAAATGAGAATACAAAACCAACCAACACCCTCTCCAAGGCATGGAGAGGGTATTTATACTACAATATTGGCCGGCCATGGGCCTTGGGAGGCTTTCCATGGGCCTTTGGGCCATATTAGCTTATCATACTAGACATTGACTAACTACGGGCTTTGACTAGTTAATATTGGAAGTGACCGAGACTTTTCTTGATCCTAACAATCTCCCCCTAAGGGAGGTCACTCCAATTTACAAAAATTTAATCCTAGCATACTATGCTTTATCTTTAGTCTTCAGCTCGTAAACTTCATGTCTTTTATCTTGTGAATATGTTGTAGTGTCTTTTGACTTTAGGCACGAGCTTGTTCCTTTATCTTGACTTGTAAGTGAAATTGTGATCTTGAACACTTTGAGATCATCAACCAAGCATAATCTCGTTTCGCCATCTTGTAACTTTGCCATCTTGTGAACTTGTGACTTCTGGACCGACATGCTCATACCTTTCTTGATTTGTTGACTTGAAAAGCTTTAATGTTGCATCTTTCTTGAAATTCTTTAACTTTAACACTTCGTCACTTCGAGAAAGACGTACGGTATCAGAGTAGCGGAAGTCTTGAAACATGTACTTGAGCTTTCATGACGTCTTTATGGTTGTCGGTCGGGTATGAGCATGTGGTTATGAATCTTGTGAGTCAGCTGGAATCAGGTACCTTCACCTCCATCTTTAAGTATCATGCATTAAAACAGTTAGCAATAAAGCGGAGGGACGAATATGGCTTTGTCATTCACCCGTGTTTGGTTGGAGTAACCTTCGAATCCGTGAGGATTGACCTGTGATCAGGTAGATTCAATTTAAGAAGAATCTCCTTGACAGGATTTCCAGCTGGAGTATTGAGTCTTTCTAACACATGTGTATCAGATTCATCAAACTCAACATGTTCTCATTATCGGAACGTCTCAAAACAGACAGCACGATAAGAATGAATCAGCGAGTTACTATCTTACCGATTGAAATAAAAAATTGATTTAAAAATCAATCGACGTGTCACTTGCTAAAGTGGTTTTGTGACACACCGAGAGTGTTAATCATTTCAAAATTCATCATCAATCGTCAATTCATAACCTGGAACAAGTTTGATTCTTATAGAATCGCACCATCATTTCTTTCCAGATGTCACAAGTTTGATTCATATAGAATCGCACAAGTCACCTACCATGATCTTGTTTGATGTTGGCTTAAGCAGGTTCCATCTTCATGGTGAATACTTAAGTATCACTCGGATGTTCTGGCAAAATCACAAGGATAATGCGTAGGACTCTTTATATTTTCTCATTCTCTTTATGTTTTCTCGTTATCACATTGTGTGAGATTGCAAGCGCTTAATTTTGACAAGGTGTCCTAATGAGATTTAGGGATAATCTTATTTTGGCTCTTAGGACTCAATAGTGCACTTTTGTTTTAGTGATCGGTGGCTGGCAGGACTGTCACCTTTTTCAATTATCGACTAACTCGGAGTAAGGAAAGTCGATAGAATGTGCTGTAATCTCTGTGAGAAATGAAAACAAGAGTTGTTTGAGTGGACCTTGAGTGGCTAGGGAGGGTTGTGCTTAGCGTCACTAGGTCCATGACTGTCTTAAATGTCAGACAACAACTTAGTGTTTCTGAAGAGATTATGTATTGACCCGGGTTTCTGCCTAAGTGGTGGAGGCCTTCATTTCTTTTCACCCTATATCTGTAAATTTCTTTGTCATTTCTTCATCCCCTTCAATGCTTTCGTGACTTCATAACTAAACACCTTGTTGGGTTTTGTTCCTAGCTGTTAGCCCCATCTCAGTCTGGCTTATTACATGATTTCTCACTTTTTCTCCTTTGTATCATACTAAGACTTTCGTTTTATACACTAACTAGTGGATATCCTGGGTTGATCCTTACGGTTCTGATGGCTGGATCATGGGATTTGAATACTTATGCCTAACCGACCTTTATAAATCCTAATTTTAAGTACATGGTTCGGTCTTTGGGCATTTCATCACAATTCTTTCAACACATTGAAAGTTCAACCAAGTGTTTGATATAAATATCAAAAGATTTACACTTTGAGAGTTTTTCATCAATCACTAAAAGCTATCACTTTAACATGTGCATCGTATAATCGTATAGAACATGCTAAGTGTGGAGTGCATTGAGTCCATTTTATACAATCACATTTCAATACATATTAGATTCCGTTTAATCACATTTTCTCCCCTTATCCAAAATGTTAATCCCTTGATATTTTGGATATCAATTGATTAAACGTTTGGGGACAAAATGTTTCTCAATATCTAACAGGAACATTTTAATGCTCCCCCTCAATATTTGAGGGAATATAAGACAGTGCTGAGTACAATAATTTGAAAACTTTTGAATTTACTAAGAAATTCTTAAAAATTTTGTACTCGAGCACTCCTTAGAATCACCATTAAGTCTACACTTAATATATTCACAAGATTATTATGTACAAGGTTTGATCTGAATGATGAGAACATCATATGATAGAATCATATGGTTCTTTTGTCGCAGCTGTAGGTCTCCTTCATACAATCTCCCACCCACGAACTTTTCAAAGCTCCTCATTAACCTTTTTTCTTTTAAGAAGTTGTCAATCTGATCTTTCTCTGTCCAAGCACTCTTCGGTATTGCTTTAACTTTCTTTCCAAGTTACGAAAGTCTTTGCTTCAAACTTCGAGTATGAAACAGATTCAGATACGCATGTAACTTGAGCTTGTGTGGTTGGTGATGTCGGTGTTGATGTTGTCTTAGCTTCCCCCTAAACCAACAATCCTTTCTTGAGTAGATTCATAATTTTCTTGCAAGCCACATCAAGCAGTCTTGATGTATAAAGCCCAGATATCCGAAGTACACAATTAACCCTTTCAAGAATTTGATACCGCAACACCAAAGTCAATTAAATCCCGGATGAGCGCATTTCTCTCTTCAGGATAGTTATGATATAAATTAAAACACCAAAGTCAACTAAGTCCCGGATGTAGACAATTAAATCCCTATGTGTACCTCTTTTATCAAATATTTCTACTCATTTTAAGAATAAGCTTAGAGATTGACCGGTGATTAGATATTAAATTCAACCCTTTATAAATATATAAATAAATATAAATATAAATATATAATAAGGATCAAAATCCACTCTAATCAATGAAACCGGAAGTAGTATGTAATATTCCCGGGTCGTTTATCCCCAACGAAGAGTGAATTGGAAAGTCGAGAGTTGGATTGACATTTGATGTTTGAATGGAGGAGATTTGGATTGGATTTCTAAATCTACAGAGAATTTAATGCAATCTACTCTAAAAATGAAAAAGGCACACAAAATTAAGCTAAAAACGATAACGGAAATCTAAAAAAATGTTGACTAAAAACCCTAAATTTTCAAAAATTAACCTTAAAATGATTTTTCCACTTTTAATAGACTCTAATTAACTAAAAAGTAAGATTAAAGAAAACTAGAACGAAAACGGAATTGATTTGAGCTTTAAAACACAAAAAACGTGAACGGGAACGAATCCCGTTCTTTAAAAAATGAAATTTTGCAAAAACAACCCTACGAGAGCAAATCTATTTTTCCTAGGTGCAATATGACAAAAGAAAATTTTCTAAAAAAGAATTATATTTTTTTGATTTTTATTTAATTTTTAATAATTAAAAAACTGTTTTAAAGAAAAAAAAATGATTAAAAATAGTAAACGAAATGTGAAAAATCTAAAAATTTGCAAGAAAATACTTTAAGTGATTAAAAACCTAGGAAAATGCTAACTTGGACCAACAACTTATAAATAAGCCAGGAATAAGCCCAAAAAGGCTGAATGCTTAAGGACCAAGTATATAAATTAAATGTGGGGAAAATAAGCAGATAGCCCTGGTCTGGGCTGTTGGTTAGTGTGTGGGATGAGTGGGACGAGTGTGTGTGAAGGGAGGTTATAGGGTCGAACCTTGTGGCCTCTCTTTTTGAAAATATTTTGTTTTGATTTTCTTTTTGCAAAGTTATAAAACAGGACAAAATAAGAAAGTTTAAAAAAAGTGAGTTTTTACAAAAGCTCAAAAATAAGCTGAAATAAGCAAATTAAGGTGACAGTTCCTACTTTTTTTACTAAATGACTAAGAGGGCTTAACTGTTTGGCATTTTAAGATAATTAAGCTAGGGAAAGAGTGAAATAAGCAAAAGCATATATCTAACCTAACCTAAATAAGCACAAAAAGTATAAATCAGTTAAAAAGAACAAACAGATAAGCCAAAGAACCCAATTAAGCAAAATGCTAAAAATGCATACAAGACAGGCCCATGGGTCACTTTTGGGCTTGTTTTTAAGCACCTAGAATGAACTTGAAGGGATGGGGCTTATATGAGCTTAAAGTACAGCTTAAGGGCTAATTAAAACAGCAAATAAAACAAGATTTGAAAATCAAATAAGCAACTAAAAATGCTAATGAAAAGTGTTGTCACGGATTATGCAATTTTTTTTTGGTTTTCTTAAAAACAAGTGGCAAAAAGCAGGCTGAAAATAAGCTAATAAATAAGCTCTAAATTTCAAATAAAGTTAAAACAGATTGAGACAAGCTCCTAGTGAGCTTGTGCACAAAATTTTAAGGTCTAAAAACAAGTTAAGCAATCTGATAATTGGGATTGAAAAATGGTCAGTCTCAAGCTAAAAGACTATAAAAAAAATTAACAGACTTAAATGAAACACAAGAACACTAAAAGGAAGTTTTGCTACTGCATTTGGACACTTAAAAAGACAAAAAATGACTCTTAAAGGATGGTTTAAAAAGAATTAATCAATAAGACTTATGAAACTATTTTGTCATAACAATTTCTAAGATCTTTTTAGAAAAACTTGAAAACAATGTTAAAGATTTAAAAACTTTTAAAAACAGATTAAAATCAACTTAAATATGATTGTTAAAGAAAGCAATGGTGACCCAAAGGTTTTTTTTTACAAAACTTACCCACTTTTACATCTTGTGCCAAACACCCCTTTAAGATTGAAGTATCAAAATTTTAAACTGAAAGAGAGTCTTTTAAGCTGTGTTTTCTAAAGACATGTAAACATATTAAGTATAAATAAGCAAACTTAAACAGAAAATAAGCACTAAGATAAGTACAAAAGAAATAAGATGTTTGAGGCAAATAAAGGCAGTTTTGGCATAAAACTTAAACAAAAGATAAATAAGGCTAACAAAAAAACACATAGAGCATTAACTCAACATATAAGCAACAAAAAGCATTGATGCATAAAATAAGCAATAGGAAATTAGTAAATACAACAAAAACTTGAAAAATAAGAAAACTTACTATTACCCTTGCTCAAAACAGGGCTTATAAAAAGATTCTACAAGCTCTAGCTTGTCAAAGAGACAAGCTAGTAGGTCTATAAGCTCTTCCAAGATTAGCTTATCATCCAATATTGCTGAGGTAATTTTAATGGTAGATTTTTTTTTTATAAAATTTCCTTAAGTGTTTAACATTTGACTTAAAACAGATTAATAAAATGCTTAAATGAGAGCTTATAAGGGCTTGTGAAAAACTTTTGAACCCAAATAAACTTAGACAGATTAAAAAAACTAACTTCAAATTTCATTAACTTAAAAACATTACAAGATTTAAAAGAAAAGAACAATAAGCTAAGTTATACTAGGTTAAGCTACTAAAAAAATTACTTAACTACTTGCCAAATGGCTTACACATGAACCTATTATATAAAAAACGTCTCAGAGCTTGCCCTCTCTTTGGTCTTTGTCTTCTTCTAGTTGTGTTTGTTTGCTGCGAGGTTTGAGGATATGTGTTTGCGTTGTGTGGAGTATAAGTCAAAGTCATCTGGCCGTCATAAATTTTGGAGTAGAGCCCAAGGTAAATGATCAAAACCCTTGATTATTTGTCTCTTCCCCTGTCGAATTGGAGGCTTGGGGATTGCCAAGGTGGCAATAAGCCATGTGGGGTGAGGGAAAATGACATTTTTGGAGGGGGTGAACAGTGTTCGAGGTGCGGGAAAGAGACAGTGAACAGGGTTGGCGGGAATTTTAATTTATTGAGTGGGAGCAGGGGAGTTTGGTGGATTGGCAAAAATAATGCCTTAAGTGTATATGGTGTTTTCAGTGATAGTCCGTGTTGTGTGGATGACTTTTAATTGGTTTGGCATGATAGGCCCTCAAGGTTATTTGAGTCATTCTCACGGTGAATGAAGTCCTTTGTTGAGTAGGTAATCAGGTTTGGGGATTTGATAAAGGAGGACCTCAATTGTGTTATGTGTGATTGCAAATTCAGTCCTTGATGTGTTAACTATGTCAAAGGGTTAAGTCGTTAAGGACTTAACGACATTAAGGTTATATGGGCTCATAAGTATTCATATTACACCTTAATGGGCTAACCTGGACCATTAGTTATGGGTTATGGTTGGCCCATTAAGTGTTTCTTCAATATCGGCTCCGGGTTTGACCTTGACTTTTCTGGTGTTGACTTTGACTTTGACTTTTGACTTCTCTTTATGCTCTTTCCGTTCTCGTGCTTGGTTTTGTCTGTATTTGGCTTTGACTTTGTCCTTTTCTTGGATATCTGTTTCCTACACAATACGAATGCAAAACATACAAATACAATGTATTTTTGGTACGTTTTTAGTATTTAAGCTCGGGTTTTTTTTGGGCAAAGGTTTGTGTAATTAAAGCATACCAACCGTTAGTTTAAAACATTATTTTGAATCAGAAAGAATTCTTCTCACGTTTTAAATGATTATTCTCTTAACACTTCCCCCTAGGAACTCAAATGATGCATACTAAATGATGATGAGATGTCTCTTTCCCATGAGGTTGGAATAGTGCACCCAAAAGCAACAAAGAAGGCCTAAAATCAAAAAAGAAGCTAACATGTATGACAGCGTAAAAGAAGGCGATTGGACTTCATCATTGTATACAATTCTACTACTCCCCTTGATGGTTTTGACACCTCAGAAATCAGCAAAACATTTAGTACGCACACATGTCGAGGATCACTGTTCGAAGAATTAATAAGCTTAAATCTATTTCGTGAGAATCAACTTCAAGGCATTTAAAACTATGAAAGTATTTCTAAGCATTCCTAAGTCTTTTACAAACTATGAGGTGTTGGCAATATTGGTCGTCTGTAGTTTAAAACCTGAATTCACTAAGTGTCAAAGTGCAAATAAGTCCATAAAGTTTTAAACACATGACATCTAAAGCACTTTGTAGTTAATATAAATTAACTCCCCTTTTATCATGATCCTGTCATTATTAAAAATTTTATCTGTAATTCGTGACTTATTTTGAACGGAACGTTTTATAAGTTATTTGATTGACGATTTTCTCCCCTCAACATAATGGACCGTTTTTATATTTTTAAAGAGCTTGTTAGTTGTCTTTGTGTGAGTGGTCGAATTGTCTTTGAAAAAATTTTTGTGATTACTGAAAACACTGATTCATTATGAAGACAACTTTTTACCAAAAAATAAGATTTCTTTTATTTTGACACATAAGCGCACTGACACGTACACTTATGGTAATATAGGAAGCACAGGGTGTTGTTTTGCAAAAGTAAACACAGCCTTTACTTATGGTCATACAGCAACTAGACATGCCCAGAGGTTAAATTCCCTTTATCAGGTCAAGTTTTTCTTTTTGATATACTTTCCTTTATGTATGATGTCCGCGGTTCTATTTGAAATTAATAGCAGAAGCCATTTGGCTTGTTTTGAAAACATTTGTAACTTCTGCTCGAACTTCATTTACAGTCTCGTATCATTATTGAATGACATTTCTTGTACCCGTAAATGTTGATTGTTTTTCAAAAAGAACATGCCTTTATTACCTCTTTTTAATTTTTAATTTTTTAATTTTTTTTCTTTGTTTATAGAGTTTTTATTTTTGTATTTTGCTTTTATAAAAGTTTTCTAAAAATGAAAAATCTTTTTGTTTTTTTATCGTTTATAATATATATATATATATATATATATATATATATATATATATACATATTATACATGATATTATGAATAGGTACCACCACTCTCTCATCACACCTTTCATCTGCATTTGTTTCAGAGTCTCCGGCGTAAAACTCCGCATTCCCAGCTTGTTGATCAGAAATTCAATTCTTTCTCGGCCAAGAGCTTTAGTGAAGATGTCTGCCAGTTGATACTCCGTATTGACAAAGTAAAGTTCGCTCCCCTACCCTTCTCAACATGCCCTTGATAAAAGTGAA
This sequence comes from Tanacetum coccineum, assembly GCA_026074375.1. Classification (NCBI taxonomy): domain Eukaryota; kingdom Viridiplantae; phylum Streptophyta; class Magnoliopsida; order Asterales; family Asteraceae; genus Tanacetum; species Tanacetum coccineum. The sequence continues at coordinate 92,324 of BQNB010005028.1, read as the reverse complement.
ATTGATGTTCTATATGTTCGAACTGGATGTTTAACACGTTGTTTAGCATGAGGCAATAGCGGCTTTTGTTCTACAGTACATTGGAAATTTTGTTTTGAAACCAAAAGCCATTGTCGGTAGTAAAGCTGTGATAGAATCTAAATGATTAAGCACAACAGCGTCCGGTCTAAGCTATATATTCAGTACTTCGTATGGAGTATAACAACATTCTCTGCCTTTTACTCATGCTTAACTCTATCATTTTTCGTTCTTCGCGAATATTCGCGAACGCTTAGCCTAAATGTTAAGGAACAAGCTAGAGCTCAACACGCTCGATCGGGTCAAAATTTACTCTTATTCTACCCAGTAGGAAAGTCAAAATTGTGAAATTTTTAAATTTTTTTCATTTTTTTTGAAATTTTGGTGGTAAAAACGAGATTACGTGAAAACAACGACTGCATGCACAATCAAATCGAAGATCCTCCCATACTAGAATGAAACATTGTCCTCAATGTTTTTAGAAAGGTCTCTACGCAAATCATAAGCCGTTTATTAAGTATGCTTAAAGATAAACGTTAGTCGATAAGATTTGGATATTGGATTCCCAAAATGAAGCTGAGGATTTGAAGCTCTTGTGATCGAAGGACAAAAACCGCGAGCACGAGAGGCTTCAAAAATCCGGGACAATCCTGGACAATCACAAAAACACAAGCAAACGAGAAAATGGAAAGAGGCAAGCCTCTCACAACAAAAAAACACTTATTCATTACTATATATTATATTACTAGGATAAGCATGGGGTGCCTCCCACGAAGCGCTTATTTAGGGTCACTAAGCTTGACCTAATCCCCGAATTCATTTGTCCTTGGGGAAGGTTTGGAGATCTGGGGCAACCAATTTTAGTACGTCCCCTCCAAAGTAGTGCTTAATTCGATGACCATTCACCTTAAAGTTTGGCCTGGAGTTTTGAGATAACTCAACGGTGCCATATGGGAAAACTTGGGTAATTGTGAATGGTCCGGACCAACGGGATTTCAGCTTGCCCAAGAAAATCTTCAATCTAGAATTAAATAGGAGGACTTGATCACCGATGTTGAAAACGCGGTTTTTGATATTGGCGTCATGGATTCTCTTAGTTTTCTCCTTGTAAATCAAAGAATTCTCATAGGCATGATCACGCATTTCACTTAATTCATTAAGTTGAACTTTGCGTTGATCTCCTGCGGTCTTGAGATCAAAGTTTGCATGCTTAAGGGCCCAGTAAGCTTTGTGCTCTAACTCAACCGAAAGATGACATGCCTTTCCATATACAAGCTTGTACAGAGTGCACCCGATAGGTGTTTTGTACGCTGTACGGAAGGCCCAGAGAGCAGTCATCTGTTTGTTCCGACCAAGTGGCACTCGGTTATCTGCCCACTGTCCTTTCAAGAATTCTTTTTAAGCCACGATTTGATACCTCAACCTGCCCACTTGTTTGTGGGTGATACGCGGTGGAGAGACGATGAGTGACTCCGTATTTAAGCATGACCTTTGCAAACTGGTCATTGCAAAAATGTGTTCACGATCCTAGGATAGGCACGAGGGGCACCGTTTGGCAAAGAGAGTTTAAGGTAATTTGCAAACAACTCGGGCGTCTGTTGGTTGGGAGCGCTTTCGCTTACCCATTTTGACAGGTTGTTTTTTCGGGGGACAACACATGTATGTATTTGTTTCCTTTTGATGATGGGAATGGTCCCATGAAGTCTATGCCCCAAACGTCAAAGATTTCACAAACTTGGATGGAATTTTGAGGAAATCTCATCCTTTGTGAAATTTTTCTTTGTCGTGGCAAGAGTCGCATTTTTAACCAAATCGTGGGGCATCTTGTAAATTGTGGCCAAAAGAATCCGCATCTAAGACCTTTTTGGCGGTGAGATTTGCACATGATGTCCCCCCGTGGTCCATTGTGGAAAGCTTCGAGGATGTCGAGAGCTTCTTTGCCGTGCACACACCGCCGGATCACTTGATCCGCACAGATTTTGAACAAGAAGGGGTCATCCCAGAAGTAGTGTTTGACATCTTTGAAAAACTTGTTGTCTGTGGTGATGGCATACCTTGACAATGAAATTCCCGCATGGTAGTTTGCGAAATTTGCAAACATGGGTACTATCAACACGAGAGCCAAACGATCAAGAGTTTCGAGGGGAATTGTTTCTGTTGATTTCCTTGTTCTAGAGTTTATCTTGATGAGGGTTCTCAAGTCTGGAAAGATGATCGGCGGCCAGATTTTCTGCTCCTTTTTTGTCTCGGATGTATACATCGAATTCTTGGAGCAAAAAAGGATCTACCGCATCAGTCTTGGCTTAGCATCCTTTTTAGTAAAGAGATAATTTATAGCAGAATGGTCAGTATACACTATGCTTTTGGACAAAACGAGATATGACCGGAACTTCTCAAAAGCGTACACTACGGCAAGCAATTCTTTTTCGGTCGTAGTGTAATGTGCTTGAGCTTCGGTCATTGTTTTGCTGGCATAGTGAATTGGTTTGGTTGAAATGCTGTTTTTCGTTTCCCTCGGACTACCCCTATTGCAAATCGCTTGCATACACTGAGTTCGAAGGGAAGTCTCCTAGTCGAGAGCGATCAAAATTGGAGCCTCGGTCAATTTTCTTTTAAGTGTATTAAAGGATTAGATACACTCTTTTAAGAAGAAAAATTGGAGTCTCTTTTTCAAGCAGGCTGAGTCATTGGACGGGCAAATTTTTCAGTAGTTCTTGTATGAAAGTCGGTAAAAACGCTTATGCCCAATAAACTACGGTCACTTTCACGGTAGTCGGGGAGGTAGCTTGGCGATAAAGTTCAACTTTAGCTTGGTTGACTCTCAATTTCCAGACTTAGAGATTTTGTGTCTTGTACAATGCCTTTCCCTTTTACCATTAAAGGGCTGTTTCTCTCCGTTTAGGACAAATGGTGTCTTCACACCCGTTTTTAACCATTTTTTCAAATGGGGATAGGCATGTAGAGAAGGAATCCCCCCGAAGATTGAGAAGTCATCCATGAATACTTCCATTGTCTTTTCAATCATGTCATGGAAGATTGCCATCATACAACGTTGAAATGTGCCAGGTGCATTACATAGCCCAAAAGGCATGCGGCGATAGGCGAACATTTCGTATGGGCAAGTGAATGTTATCTTCTCTTGGTCCTTAGGGTCTATGGGAATATGAAAATAACCCGAGAAGCCATCGAGGAAACAATAGTACTGATTTCCCGCGAGTCTTTCGAGCATTTGATCCATAAAGGGCAATGGAAAGTGGTCCTTTCGGGTAGCTTCATTCAACTTTCTATAGTCAATGCACACTCTCCACCCTGTGACCAATCGAGTCGGTATTAGATCATTTTCATCATTTTTGACGACGGTCATGCCACCCTTCTTCGGTACACAGTGCACCGGGCTTACCCATGGACTGTCAGAGATCGGATAAATTAATCCGGCGTCAAGAAGTTTTTCAACCTCTTTTTTGATGACGTCATGGATTTTGGGATTTACCCGCCTTTGATGCTGAACCGTTGGTTCGTAGTCCTCTTCCATGAGAATTTTGTGGGTACAAAACTCTGGGTCGATACCCTTAATATCAGAAAGTTTCCAAGCGATGGCTCGCTTGTGGGACTTTAGAACCTCGATCAGAGCGGCCTTTTCCTCATTCTTTAAATCTTTTGCAATTATGACGGGCAACTTGTCGTTACCTTCCAAAAATGCATATTCTAAATGAGGTGGCAAGTCCTTGAGTTCAACCTCGGGAGGCTCATTAACTGAAGATTTTTCATTGTTTGCTTCACAAATTTTAAGATCTTTTTGAAATTCTGGCAAATAGCTTCCTTGATTGGGAGGGGGTGGTGATGGATCGCTATTAAGAATTGCTTCGAGGAGAAGAATATCCCCATCAGGGTCATAATACGTTGGATCAACTTCCGGTGAAGTTGGATCATCCTCTACAGCAAGAAAAGAGTCGGCTTCCTCAAAAAGGAGAAAATCACTGTCCCCGAATGGAGTTAGAGTCGGAGAAGAAGTAGAAATGATTGGATCATAGTAAGGAGTGGGATTGCCACTCGAGATCACATTAGAGAAACCAAGAACTTTTTGAGAGTATTCTTCACAAGCCATATCAATGACATCGATTCAGTTTGCCGTCATATGATTGTAATTAGCTGTGTATCTCGGAGTTTGGTCCAGATTAAATGTGATGGCCTCTCTGCCAACACGAAGGGTTATTTCACCTTCGTACACATCTATCAATGCACGACTGGTCTTTAAGAAGCACCTCTCAAGAATTAAAGGTACTCGGGGGTCTGGTTCAAAATCTACGACCACGAAATCGGCTGGAAACTAGAACTTTCCCACCGTTACATAGACGTCTTCGGCGATACCGATTGGTTCAGAGATCGAACGGTCCACTAGCTCTAGCGTCATGCAAGTCGAGGTTAGTTCGGGAAGAGAGAGATTTTTCCATACTGAATATGGCATAAGATTAATGCTCGCGCCGAGATCGGCCAAGGCGTTGCATGTATTAATCCCAGAAAATTCACATGGAATAAGAAATCGGCCAGGGTCTCTAAATTTTTTCGGTAACTAGTTGAGGATGACCGCCGAGCAATTCTCGTTCAATGGAGTTCTAGCCATTTCACTCAACTTTTCTTTATTTCCGATTAAAGCTTTTAGAGTCGAGGTGAATTTTGGCATGAGCATCAAAGCATCCGTAAAGCTAATTTCAAAACTCAAATCTCTAAAGATTTCGTAGAATTTCTCAATTTGGTCGTTAGCTTTTTTTGCTATTTTAGCAGTTATTTGCCCGTACAGATGTTGTAACCCGCAACATCCAAGTCCGACATGGTCAACGGTAAAAAATACGTTTCGTATTCCCGGGTGATAGCTAATCACTCCAAACTGGAGGTTAAATCCCAAAAGATCTATTTATAACATTCGCGCTCACATACGCAAATTACAACTACATTTTTTATGCAATTGACAGTTCATGATAATGGGCTCAAGGGTTATCGCTACTTAGGCAAACACATAATCAATATACTTTAAACACTTGCGTCCAATTTATAAAACAAAGCATGTTCTCACCCCACATATATAAATCATTAAACTATAAAAAGTGGGGAACTCACCTCAAGTGAGTGATCTGATAATTTATATCAAGTGTGGGAATGCTTCACGATTATTCCCGAATGCAACCTAATTAAATATAGGTCGTATAAGTACCGAGTACTTATATTAATAACATAATATAATCTTATAGTTGTTACATCATACTATCGTTCGGGCTATCATAATTAAAGAGGTCATGACATGACGTACGAGGAGTTAGGACACTTTAAATCGTAAATCCAACAACTCGTCGATACGCCATCCGAAGAGGCCTCATTATGAAACTCCCTAGTATTATAGCACTTTGATAACCACGTAATATTCTATATAGCATAATCACCGACTAATCGTTTTGGTAAAATAATATTTATAAAGTGAAAACGTTTATAAATATACTTTTCGTAAAAATGACCTAATTTGGTCGTTTTAAGTCCGTTGCTCGCGTTTCTTACGTCCACGTCTTCGTAGTAAGACGAGTGATCAAAATATTACATTTTCAAGTTTTTGATATTCTGCGATGAATAGTGTTTTTACTGTTCACAACAGCTATTTTACTCGTTTTTAGGTTTTAATTAGCGTAAACTCGTAATCGTAATAACTTATTCGTTTTAATCCCGATTTTAGTGATTCCTTCGAGTACGTCTTTGTTATTAAAAGATGTATTATATTTTATAAAGTTGGGTCCGCTGATGAATAGTACTTTTACTGTTCATAGTTTATAAAATTACTTTTATAAACTTTAATTATCGTAAACGTCGTAGTTTATTCGTTATAGTTCCGTTTTTAGCGATTCTTTCGAGTACGATCTCGTAATTAAAAGTTATATCATATTTTTGATGTTTTAAAAATATGAGTTTCTGTAATGAATAGTAAATTTTATAAAAATAGTTTTATAAAAGTATTTATCGTCGTAAAATCGTAATTAACGTATCTTTTTCGTTATAAATCGGTTTTTCGAGTTTCTTATCATTTTGGAATCGTCATCACGAGACGTATTATTATTTTTTTATGACATAACCTACGGTCTAATGTGTCTTATAATTATACACCCCTATATTATCCAAGTGCTATACTTTTTATAAAAAGCTTATTTAGTGTATTTATCAACTTATTGTAGGTTTATTATAGAAACTCCTAATAACTAAATGTAAACCATATGTTCGTATACTTATTATTAATGTCCACTTTAGTACCATATATTTATACATTTGTCCTGATTAAACAAGTTTATTTATACACATTTACTTTGAAAACATTTAAAAAGCTTTATAAAACCCTAATTATACTAACGTGTTTATACTTAAACCTTATGTGACATACTTTTACATCATTTTTTCCATGATAAATTATGACAATATGACATAAGAAAAAGTGAATATAATTCATAAAACATGAGTGATAACTCATTTTACATTTAACAAAGTCCCTCTAAGTGGAATGCTTTAGCCATATTTATTCTATAACACAATAAAATCATAAAATTTAAAAGGTATGAAGGAATTAAGAAAGACCTTAGGGTAGATGTATGAGATGAGAAATACAGTTCACTAAACCCTGTGTTTTGACTCAAAACCAAAGTTACAAGCTTATAAACCTAGATTAGTTTGAAACCTAATCTTCCCTGTTTCTTCATTAATCCTTTGCAAAAATGAGTGAACCAATGCTTGAAAAACACTTTAGGATGCCTTAAGGATTGATGTGTAAAGGGTTTGTATGGATTGTATAGAAGTTTTGTTTGGATTTCTTATGGTGCTTACTTGAGGCCGTGGGGTTTTGGGCTTAAAAGGGAGGAATGAAAAAAAAAAGTTGTTAGTAAAAGAGTTGAAACATTCACTTCTTGCATGCATGACATATATATAGGAGATGAACAAAGTTATTAATTATCCTCATAATAATCATATAACACTTGCTTGATGGAAACATTTAATCGTTTATTGCCCGTTTACATTGAATGATCATTTTCAGTTTACGCGATTTAACTTAACGTTTATGGTTTAAGAGCAAATGCGTAAAACCCTAAAAATAAATTGTGAATTTCATAATGTCATACAATGACCTAAAACACGAGGTGTTATAGCTGTAGCTCTCATCCAAATCCCAGCTGCCCTATAGCCCAATGATGCTCCTGCATCAGTAGGGCTAGTAGTGAGTGGTGATGGTAGAGGTAATGGTGGAGATGCTACAGGTAGTGGTGGTGTAGGTGCGGCAGCATGCTCAGCAATGAGTGCCTCCATAGATGGTGACATAGGTGGCTCAAGTCTGACAGTCTTCCGTGCCCTACGGAGACGTGTCTGGGTAAAGGGGACCCTAATCTGAGGTGATCTAGGTGTAGGTGCAGACTCATCAGTCTTGAATGTCTTTGTATCCCCAGCTAAGGGAACAGGGTCAACAACAGGTATAGCAAAAGAGTCGGCCAGAGCTAGGTGCTCCTCCTTCTCGTCATCATCCTCGTCATTAGTATCGTCATCATCAAAGGGCTCATCATCATCATCCCCTCCATCTGTAGGATTATCAGCATGCTCCTCCTCGGGGTCCTCCCCCGGATCCTTATCCGGGTCAGAGTCCGCTACATAGCTTGGTGATAAGGCGATAGGTGAGGCATCAGTGTGTAGAGGCTGGTCCTCCAAGGGTGCCTCAACATCGGATGGTACTAGGTACTTAGGGTACTCTGGCTCGGGTACATATGGTACCTTAATAGGTGAAGGCGGGTGCTCGGGACCGGGCACGTAGTCAGGAGACGGTGGGTGCTCAGGTCCGGGCACATAGTCGGGAGACGGTTGGGCTACCGGCTGCATGGGAAGTCCATCGTATTCATATACGATGACTCATGGAGGGCCTCCATCAGACAGCTCCTCATCAGCTCCCCAAAAGACTCTTCCTGGTTCAGAATCCGTGTAAACAGACGTGTAGGTCACCACGGATGATGCAGAAGACATGTCTGCAAAAACAATAAACTAAACTTATATAAGTATATTATAAAAGGCCAGTATCGTACATACGTAGTATAATAATATAAACACGTATATAGATCATGAAAGCATCTACTATAACCAACTAATGCAACTTAATAGTATATGCATGTCCCGTGAAAAACTTTTGTATGATGCAATATTTAAAAATGGTTATAGTCCAAGTAAAAACATTTGACCTGGTTCGCTATAACCTTGGCTCTAGATACCAATCTGTAACACCCTCAAAATGGGTCGCAACGGAATAAGGGTCAGAGAGTGTTACTTCATAGATCAACAGCACAAGATATGAGAACGACCTCTATATGAGTCGTTTAAAAATGATACATTAGATTAAATAAACTTGTTCGATACAAAAGCCCGAAGCTTACATTTGTTCACCCATGAAAATGTAAAGATTTTAGTACATAACAAATACTCTAAAATGTAATGCATTTAAATCTCCATACAATATGATTCCCAAAATGTTGACCCCCAATGTATCCTTGTTCTTGTACCTTATTGACCTGAGAAAAACATGCTTTAAAACGTCAATATAAAGTTGGTGAATTCACAGGTTTAGTAAATGTATAAAGTAGGACCGCAAGATTTCAAAATGCATGATAAGTAACGAATACAATATCACAAAAGTAATTACGAAGTGCACTAAGCTCATGACACCGAAGCTCGACATCTATGTATGCAATTTAATGCAATTGAGGGCCCGTGTAGATGTTCAAACCCGCAACATCCAAATTGTTCCGACATGTATACATTCGTTGTTTCAGTACATTCGAAACTAGTGAGAGCTACTCACCCGAACGGGGATGTCAATCCCAAATAGATCTATTCATAACATTCGCGCTCGCTAACTAGCAATTGACAGTTCATGATAGTGGGCAATAGTGGGTTTAGCTACTTAGGCCAACTCGTAACTTGTTTAAAAGAGTACTTGCGTCCAAACGTAAAACAATGCATGTTTCTCACCCCAAAGTTGTAAAACAATATAATTGAATAAAAGCGGGGCTATGAACTCACCGTAAGTGAATGAGTTGATTATCTAAATCAAATATGTAAATCGTCTCGGCAATCCGAATGCAACCTAATTAATTATAGGTCGTATGAGCATAATGTATTTTATATAAATAAAATATCACATGTTATATAGTCACACCACCACCTAGTAGCTTTTGATTAAATTATAAAAGTTGAATTAATAATTAAAATGTACTTTGTTAAATAAAAGTATAGGTATTTGTACCCGTAAAGAAAAATATCATTTTTGTTTACTAATGTATTATTTGTTAAAAATATATGATTTAATATTTTTATTGATTATGTATGTTGATTTATGTTTTAGTATTATATAAAAAACAACAACAAAACTTTTTTCAATTTAAATTTTTTGTTTTTATAAAATCATGTATAAAAATAAAAATCTAGTGCAAAGTTTTTTAAACCTAGCTATCTTATCGTTTTAGCTCTATTTTAAGCGTTTCTTATGTCCACGGTTTCGTATTAAGAAAATCTATCGAAATATTTAGTGATTATATGGTTAAATACTGTTATGAAACAGTAACAGTAGTTAAAAGTTGATTAAAATACTTTTTTTAACTTTATTATTGAATATCGTATTTTACTTGTATTCTCGATCATTTCAATTCGGTGTTTAGTGATTCTATGGCCACGTCTTCGTAATTAAAACCTCTATTAGTATATAATTTTTTTTCCAAAAGTTTTCTTTCTAGGGAACAGTATTATTTTTATAAATTTTACTTTTATAAAATACTTTTTAACTTAAAAATTGTATAATTAACGTTATCATCTTCATTGTAAATCGTTTTTTCGTGTTTCGTCTTGTTGGATTCGGTCTGAAAAGTACTACCGTTATATAACAGCCCACCTTCTAGGAGATCGGTTCTGATAACAATGAACATTTTTATAAATATAATCTTTTCTATAAAATACTTGTAGACATGTAATTATTGTAAACTTAAAGTGTCATATCTGTTTTTTCGTTTATTGCTCAGTTGTGTCATGTTCCGTATATGCCTGCGATCCTTGGTGAGATGGACGTAATGTAATAAAATCATTCATTGTGAGGGGGGGCGTGTGTGGTGGGTTGGCATTTATGGGTGTGTCGTGGTATTGGTTGGAGGTGGGGGGGGGGGGGGGGTGGGATGTGGGATATTCTTGGGAGGACTCTATTGGCACGTGGTGGGTGAGACAGTGGGCTACCAGGCCGGGCAACCAAGTGGGATACCTTAGTGTCTCTTATAGAGAAGGTCTTATAAATGTCCACAATACTTGTTTCAAAATGAAATCATGTTTCTCATGGATTATTTTTTTAATTACATAAACTTTGTATTAAATATAAACCTTGTCAAAATCATTTGTTAGTTGGTTTATACTCATCGAATTTTATTAATGGTTCTCAGACCAAGTAAGTAGTTTTTTTTTTTGTTTTGCGTGCTTGTTTTCGGTCTGTCGTGTTTTTTTGTGTTTTTTGTTCTTTTTTGTGTTTTTTTTTACCTTTATTGAACTTATTTCACCTTGCTTTACAGCAAATATAAATTCGGACTTATATGGTCTCTTGACATACTTTATTTTCTTTATTAAACATAATATTATAAAAATAATGATTCTAGGTTGGTTTGTTTGTGTTGTTTAATATATTATATTAACATGTAATTGATGTACACTATATTATTAAAGATAAATAATAATATGAATAATTAGAAGATTGAAAGACTTTAAAATAGACCGTTTATTAGTAGATGAGTTAGGAGGAATGATTTTAGAATGACAAGGAAAAGAGTTAGAGACCGATCTTAGACATCAAGATATTAAAAGTCCTAGAAAAAAGAATGACTCTTCCAAATTCAAAACTCTAATCAAGAAACCCTAAAATTATATAGGTCGTTTTCACAACGCGTGTTATCTAATAAACCCAAGATATATAATATATATATTTAATAAAAAACATATAGTAAATAGGCAAAGCTAAGTATCATACAAATTATTCTTAAGGAAGAATAAAAAACAGTAATCAACACGGGTTTTTATCGTGTTCCTCAACGAGAGGTGGATTTGGGATGGAAATTACGTTCAAGTTTGTTAAATCGAGCTTGAATTGTCATTCAAAGTTTTTGGTTTTTGGTTTTTTTTTTTAAACTATTTTTATACTAAAAAATTAAACTATATTTAAATTCGAAGATTTTAATAAAAAACTAAAAGATTAAACTAAAATTGATCTAAAAGATATAATGGACAAATATGTTGCTAAAGTGACGTGACAATGTTTCCTTAAGTGCGGGCTTAGGTTTAACAATTTAAAATCCCCTTAGATAAACACAAGTTTCAAGAATAATATAAATGACAAAAGTTAAAGTAATAAATTGCTTTTTTTTTAAATAAATGTCAAGTTATTTAATTGCATTAAACGTAAATGACGGTTATGTAAACTTGGATAATTTTCTAATGAAAATATATTTTTTTAAACTTTTTTTTAAAAACCGCACTTAAATTCTTATCACAGTATCACTTAGCAAACAAAGTTAAAACTCTCATACACATCATGATCAAATAAGCAAAGCAAATACATTTTAAATTTAAAACTACACTATTTAATTTGAAAAATGATTAGATTTAGAAAATAGGACCAAAATTGAAGAGCCGCAAATAAACGATAACCACCCGATCTTACAAACTTAATAAACAAATAAGTTTATCACTTTTAAGCTCTACTTCACTAATTAGCAAATAAAGGTGTCAACTTTATCTACTATTTACTTTCATAAAAGATATAAAGATCAAAACTATATCTATTTATCAACCTTATAAGACCCTTAAGCTCCAACCTTAGATGTAGAAAGATGGAATAAGAAATAAGACATGAAAATTTAGGACAAAATAAGCTAATAAGATGAAAAACCTTTTTAGAAAAAATAAGCTATTTTGAAAACTAAATTTTGTAAAAGTAAAACTAGATTAAATCTATATATAAAAAAAATACTTTTGAAATAAAAACTAGAATAAGCTAAAAAGCTATCAAGGCTTTTTCAAAGAAAGGATGAAGAATATAAGCTTATAAATAAGCCAGTTCTCAAATAAGCTACAAGTACCCTTCGAAATAAGCCCTAGCTTAATAAGCTATAAGAAAAGCTAGTAAAGTTTATAACTTTATGACTAAATAAGCTAAATAATAAGCTCTCGAAGATAAAGGTGCTCAAGACTTAATGAATAAGTCGAGTGGGAGACTCATGACACCCTTTTTAGCATTCGAATCGAGCTTAAACAAGCAATAAGCACTTTTGAAAAAGAAAAGAAAAGAGATTAAAAGATTAAATAAGCAAAAGCTTATTTAGTTCTATAAGCTTAGATTCAATCAAATAAGCTAAAAGCAACAAACTTTATGCTATAAAATAAGCTAAAAAGACAAGATCTATTATTTTTAGATCTAATCCACCTGAAACCAAGGTGTTCAATCAAGTGAACAAGAGACGGGTATATTTAAGGATTAGATCTAAAAACAATAAGCTAAAAAAATAAGCAATCGAAAATAAGCTAAAATAAGCTCACTCGAAAAGTTCTAAATCAGAAACAATATAAAATAAGCTAGTCTAAATAAGCTATTAAAGAAGCTTATTAGAATATAAGCTTAAGAGATCGGATCCAAAAATAAGCTATAAGCATGAGCTTATTTGGAAATAAGCAAAAGAAAATGAGTAGAAGAATAAGCATAAAGAAAAGTAAAAAAGTAAATAAGCATTAATAAAAACCAACCTTAAAATCAACATCTTCATTCATGAAAAATAAGCCAATACAATAAGTTGAGAATAAGCTAAAAAGCTTTTACAATAATAAGCTAAAATAAGCTAAACTATTCTACTCCTAAAACTACACTACAACTACTATGTGAAAATACCTACTAAATCTCCCACCCCTCTGTTGCTGCGTCTGTTGATTTATATAGTCTTAAAGTGGGAGGGGCAATTTCATCATTTCAGGGCTATAACCAATCACAACCCAAGATCTAAGGGTATTTTAGACCTTTTGCATGCCATCTAATGATTTCAGGAACCTTGTACAACCTGACGCCTTAATTCTTGGATCCACCAATCCATATTTTAGTGTTTTAGTCCGTTTATTAGCATTTTCTGGGGTACAAATGATGTGTGTTTTAGCACACATCAAAATTTCCCCACACTAAGCCATTGCTGGTCCCACACGCAATGTAAATAAAACACGTCCAAAAATAAATAATTAAATCCGCTTTTAAATTATGACCCCTCACAATCAAACAAGAACAGAAAAGGTCCATTAAGAAGGTTCAAAAATCATTTATTTCAAAAGCGCCCCCGTTTAAACCACTTATTCATTAATAGATAAAAATTAAGATAAGAATTAAATATCATTGTTTAAAAAGCTAAAAGAACAGGAGTTCGTCATCCTTGATTTTCACAATCCCCAAACTAGGCTTAAATCGAAATCATAGTTAAATATAAGATTAGATGCTAACACTACTCATAAATGCTAATTGTGTAAGTAAAATTATAACTTTTCGCTCCCAATATTCCTAAATCCTCTAAGTATTTTATTATTATTTTATTGATGACAAATAAATTATGTCCTTATTAATATAAAGTAAACCCGGTTTAAACCACAATTAGTTTGAAATCCTTTCCTAAAGAGACGATATGGTGAGAATAAGGTCCACATTAAGGTTCTAATTTCGCATGATTTAGGGGTTATCCTTTTTATTTCATCTGAAACAACTCAACTACGAGTCCAGAGACGGAGGCTTTATTTAGATAACCTCGGAGTCGAAATTTGGCTTTATACTTATTATTATTGCAACATTATTAAACCTCGGTCCTTTAGAAGGCTGTAACATCGGTTGTGAGCTGGCAAGATGCAGCAAACATATTTTGACCTCGGTAATTTCCTTGACCTTTTAGAAGGCTGCAACATTACCGTTTTTGCTTTGTTTTCAATCCTTTGTACCTGTAAGACATAAAACTACAAACAAACATATATGCAACAATTTAATCCATATCTTATAGTGTTTTTTGTCTGTTTATTAGCATTTTTTGGGGTACAAAGGATGTGTGTTTTAGCACACATCAAAATCCCCCCACACTAAGCCATTGCTGGTCCCACACGCAATATAAATAAAACACGCCCAAAAATAAATAATTAAATCCCCTTAAAAAACTAAGACCCTCACAATCAAACAAGAACAGAAAAAGTCCATTAAGAAGGTTCAAAAATCATTTATTTCGAAAGCGCCCCCGTTTTAACCACTTATTTAATAATAATAAAAACTAAGATAAGAATTAAATAACATTATTTAAAAGGCTTAAAGAACGGGAGTTCGTCATCCTTGATTTTCACAATCCCCAAACTAAGCTTAAAACGAAATCACAGCCAAATATAAGATAAGATGCTAACACTACTCATAAATGCTAATTGTGTAAGTATAAACTTTAACTTTTCGCTCCCATTATTCCTAAATTCCTCTAAAGATTTTATTATTATTATTATTGGTGACAAATAAATTATGCCCTTATTAATATAAAGTAAACCCGGTTTAGACCACAATTAGTTTGAAATCCTTTCCTAAAGAGACGATATGGTGAGAATAAGGTCCACATTAAGGTTCTAATTTCACATGATTTAGGGGTTATCCTTTTTATTTCATCCGCAACAACTCAACTACGAGTCCAGAGACGGAGGCTTTATTTAGATAACCCCGGAGTCGAAATTTGGCTTTATACTTATTATTATTGCAACATTATTAAACCTCAGTCCTTTAGAAGGCTGCAACATCGGTTGTGAGCCGGCAAGAATGCAGCAAACATATTTCGACCTCGGTAATTTCCTCGACCTTTTAGAAGGCTGCAACATCGGTTGTGAGCCGGCAAGATGCAGCAAACGTAAGATCATATTTCGATAGAAATCCCCCCCACACTTAGAATGGAACATTGGCCTCAATGTTCAAAAATGTCGGGTTTTACCCCCACACTTAGGAATGAAAAAGGCAAATGCAAAAAATTCCAAGTGTGAAAGGGGAAACAATATATATATACATGATCAGGATTGAGGATTCCAAAATAAGTAAAAGATCGAAGACCGGATGATTGGAGGATTGAAAACAAGCACGGGTCTTCATGATCTTGAGGAATCCTGCAAAAACGAAACCACATACCATAGAAAGAAGCACGCCCCCACACTTGGGCTATAAAATCACACTCACTTATTAATCAAGAAAATAGAAAGAAGAAAAGACACGGGTTGCCTCCCGAGAAGCGCTTGTTTTTGTGCGAGTCTCTAGCTTGACTCTCCCCGAATTCCTTTGTCCTTGGGGCAGAAACAGAAGAATAGAAAAATCACTATCGGATTTCCATATGCCACCGGCTTAAGAGAAGAAAAATGAAAATTGGAAATGCCAGGGTCAAAAATAGTATCCTCACTCCCGAAGGAGAGAAGAAAAGAAAAATCCACCGAATAAGTGAGATAAGGAAGAAATATTCGGATAACAAATGTGATGGGAAAATAATGGCGATCCTCAAAGGTTAACTTCACAAATGTCGGAGAAAAACTCTTCTCATAAATCCCGTGGTCGAAAACTTCGTCCTCGATCATCAAATCATCATTATCAGGTTCATCCTTTAAGCTTCTTGGGTCATGATCTAAAAAAACCTCGGGAGGGAGATTACGGCTAGTGTCATCAATAAGCAAACTCTCAAGATAGATTATATCTCCCTATGAATCATGATAACCGTTCTCAATATCCATAGAAATATCCATATCTAGAAAAGCATCGATTTCATCAATTACGCTTCCTGGGTCGAAACACTCGTCCTTATTAGCATCGGAAAGAGGGGTGACTAACAAAGCCGGCTCATCAAGGTTAGAAACATAAGAGTCCTTACTCTCGATGTTCTCTAACACCTCATCAAAAAGAGGATTTACGTCATTAGACATATATTCGTCGTCAAATTCGAGAAGAGGGTTCGAGTAAATTTTAACATCTTTCGGAACGTCCTCATCGGATAGTAACTCGTTATCACTAGAGGTAAAATCATTTGAATCGAAAAGAGGGTTAGAGAAAGTCATGGATTTTCCCTCAAAAATGGGAGAGAAATCATCACTCAAAGGTAAAACGCTCTCACTATCACTCCCGGATGAATCCTCGGACTCTCTTGGGATTGGAATAAGGTCCTCAACACTGGACTTTATGAATTCGTCTGATTCCTTTTTAGGAATAGTGCTAAGTTCGTCATTCCCCATTATGAGATAGTACTCAGGTTCTTCGGTTGGTAAATCATGTGTGATTGCATTAATCGGGGAAATTTGAGGCGTATTATTCAAAGGAATAATACTCACCTTAGAAATAACTTTGAAATTCTGCAAACACGATGTAATACAAGTTCGACGTTTAGTTTCTGGCTCTGCGATATTCTTAACTTCCTGCTCTTCCTTATTGAGACGTTGAGAATTCAAATTAATCAAGAGAAGTTTAGAATTAAGAGCACTTTCAATTAGATCTTCAACATTATTATGAATATAATAAAGCTCTTTTTGTCGACAAATTTCAAGCAGATCTAGCATCGTATCTTCCATATTTTGCTTTTGCTCTTCACAAACTTTTGTGCCACACATTTCTTCAATTAGTTGACGAAAGACAGAATTTGGTGAGGAAACTTGCTTTTCCTGAGCTGCTTGCTTTTGGGCAAGTAATTCTTGCTCTCTTTGAGCTGCATGTAAAACCTCATGCTTATGTAACTCTTGATTCATTCTTTCCGTAAAATCTTCCATCATTTTATAAAGCTCGTTATTTGTTTCAATCCATTCTTTACTTTCAACAAAAGGAGTGACTTCTGGAGTTTCCTGAGGCTGATGATTATCGAACTGCTATGGGGGTTGAATATGGTCGAAACCGAAAGAATTGAAATTTTGGTTCATCGAGTGACACTGAAAAGTCGCATGAGGACCCCCACAGTTATCACAGCAAAGATATTGTTGAGAAAAACTCGGTGAATTTTATGGATAATAATTATCACTAAAGTTTTGATTGTAGCACGGTTCCTGCTCATAGACAAGCGGTACCCGTGGTGGACAATCAAACCCATAGTGAGAATCGTTCCCACATAACTCACACGAGTATGTCTCGTACTGGGGCTGTGGAGGTTGGTTGAAGAAGTTCGGTGTTTCATTATAAGAATAAGGATTTGGGTTATAGACAAACTCATTTCCGGATCCTACACTGCTACAGCCCGGACAGTTTCCACCATTAAACGGACCTCCACACCACGAGCAACCAAAATGGTTATACGAAGACATGTCGAAGAATTAAACGGATAAGAGGATAAAGAAGATAAGAATTAAATGAAGTAAGAGGATAAAGGAGAATATTTTTTTGAAATTTTTTATAAAGATAATAAAAATAAAAAATATTTTTGGTATTTTTAATATTTATAAAAGAAAAGGAAAAATAAAAATAAGAAGAAAAATATTTTTGGATTTTTATATTTTTTATAAGAACGAAAATAAACTTTCCGAAGAAAGGATCTTCAAGGCTCGAACACAAACAATCCCGTAAAAATCGCTACACCTCTCCCCGGCAGCGGCGCCATTTTGATGTTGGTCGTTTTCACAACGCGTTTATCAAATAAACCCTCAGATATATAATATATATATTTATAAAATACATATACGTATACGCAAGCTAAGTATCATACAAATTATTCTTAGGAAAGAATAAAAAGTAATCAACACGGGTATCGTTTTCCTCGGCGAGAGGTGAATGGAAATCTACGTTCAAGTTGTAAATCGAGCTTGATTGTCATTCAAGTTTTTGGTTTTGGTTTTAAACTATTTTTATACTAAAAATTAAACTAATATTAATTCTAAGATTAAAAACTAAAAGATTAAACTAAAATTGATCTAAAAGATATAAATGACAAATATGCTTGCTAAGTGACGTGAAATGTTCCTTAAGTGCGGGCTTAGGTTTAACGAATTAAAATCCTTAGAAAACAAGTTTCAAGAAATTAAATGACAAGTAAAGTAAAATGCTTTTTAAAATAAATAACAAGTATTTAAATTGCATTAAAAGTAAATGACGGTATGTAAATTGAAAATTTCTAATGGCTATTAATTTTTTAAACCTTTTTAAAACCGCACTTAAATTCAAAATCACTAATCACTTAGCAAACACAAGTTATTACTCACTACTCATAACAATTAAATAAGCAAAGATAAACATTTTATACTAAAACTACACTAATTAATTGAAAAAGGATAGAAAATGGAACCGAAATGAAGAACCGAAATGATATAAAACCACCCGATCTTACAAACTTAATAAACAAATAAGCTTATCAATAAAAAAGCTTCTACTTCACTAATTAGAAAATAAAGGTGTCAACTTTATCTACTAATTACTTCCATAAAATCCATAAAGATCAAAACTTTATCTATTTATCAACCTTATAAGACCCTTAAGCTCCTGCCTTAGAGTTGGATAGATTTCATCAACATTAAAACAAACAAGGGTTAAGATGAACAAGATAATAATAAGCTACTAAGACAAAATAAGCTAGATTTTATTCTAAATACAATAAGCTAATAAAAAGATGAAAACTTTAGATCTAAACTACCTGAAACTAAGGTGTTCAATCAAGTGAACTTGGATTGGGTATATTTAAAGATTTAGATCTAAGAAAAATAAGCTAGAATTAAAAAGCAACAAACTTTATGCTAGAAAATAAGCTAAAAATAATAGTTCTACTATTTTTAGATCTAATCCACCTGATACTAAGGTGTTCAATCAAATGAACTCGGATCGGGTATGATTAAGGATTAGATCTATATAAAAAATAAGCTTGAATAAAAATAAGCAATCGAAAATAAGCTAAAATAAGCTCACTCGAAAAGCTCTAAATCAAAAACAATATAAAATAAGCTATGGAAGTAGCTTATTAGAATATAAGCTTAAGAGATGGGATCCAAAAATAAGCTATAAGCATGAGCTTATTTGGAAATAAGCACAAGAAGAGAAAGAGTAAAAGAATAAGCATAAAAAGAAAATAAGCATTAAGAAATAATAAGCATTTAATAAAAACCAACCTTAAACATCTTCATTAATAAGCTCAAAATCTTGATTACAATAAGCTAAATAAGCTATAAAAGCTTTTACAATAAGCTAAAAATTATACTACACTACTCCTAAAACTAACCTACACTACTATGAAAAATAAACTAAAAACTAACACACCTACCCAATCACACCCTAAACAAAACAAAGGTGTTTCAAAACAAAAAAGTACTTTTAATAAAAGAATATATTAATCACAAGAGTGAACCTTAATGAGACGATTAATAATTAAGGAATGCGATCAACTACAAAAAGCCGCCACTCTTCAACTCGTCCTTGCGAGCCTCCTAGCCAACCAAAGTCAAACAACTATCCCCAATAGCACAATACCCCCACAAGCACAGCAACAAAGAAAAATAAGCACAAAAAACACCAAAATCCGAAACCCCCCCATCCCTGCCTCACCTCGTACCGTCCAACACCCCCAACGCACCCCCCCACACTAAGGCCCCCACCACTCAACCACACACCCCGCTCTTGCAACCTCCCTCACCGTCACCCTGAACCACCCCACACCCCCCTCACCCCCCCCCTCCCCCGCCACTCCCTAAAACCAACCAAACACCACTAGCCAACCCTCAATCCACCCCACCACCGCCTCAAATCTCCCCCTACCTCCCCTCCCCCGCCCCATCATCTCACCGCCCCACGTCTCAGTACGGAAACTAAGCTAAAAATCACAAACAAAATAAAAGCTAAAGGATCACTTATCATAGAAAGAAAATAACTATAACAATAATAATCACAAAAAAGCATATGTACATAAGCCTAAAGATAAGAAACGGAAAGTAAATACAGAAAAAGAGAACAAAATAAACAATAACATTAACCGAACCTCAAACATCTTCATGTAATAAGCTCAAAATGATATTACAATAAGCTAATTAAGCTTTAGAAAAAGATTTTACAAAAGTGTGAAATAATCACAAAAAAATAAAGCTAAAAGCTACACACTAAAACTAAATTTGAGAGTAAAACTACCAAATCCTCACTCCATTCATCTGTTTGCCGCAGGCGTCTGTGGTTATATAAGCCCATAGGGGAGAGGGGCAATTTTGTCATTTCAGGTGGTCCAGACGCTTCTTAGTGTAAAAGTGGGGGGTATTTTCGTCATTTCGTCCCAAATGCGTTGTCATACAGCGTACCTCGTACACCAGCTAATAACAACTGGATCGGCCAATCATATGATGACACGTCAGCCTTCCAGAAGCCTTGATCCAACAACCTCGTATTGCTACAGTATCTCGTACCTGCACAACCTGTCATCAATCATTAGCAGGCCACATGTCACCACCTGAATGGTGCCACGTGGCGTAATCACTGTTCCGGCACTGTCACCGGACCACCACCGGAACACCGGTCAACGACGGTCAACAGTGACGGTCAACGGTGGTCGACTGCGGTGAACGGTGGCGGTAAACGGTGGTCACCGGCGGTCAACGGTGGCGATCAACGACGGTTAACGGTGGCAGACCGCCGTTAACCACCGCCGGACCACCGGTTAATGGTGGTTGATCGCTAGTCAACTGGCGGGTCATAGGCCGGGTCAGGTGAGGTTCTCGTTAGGTCAAAAACACGGGGAAAAACGTAATTTAAAATCAATAAAGCGTAAAAATAAATATTCGAGAGTTGTTCGTAAACTATCAAAAACACTTAGAATAGTTAAAATAACCTCATATAATATCTTAACTGAATGATTATACGATGCCGGAACGCTCGTCCGTGTCGGTTTTTTTCAGATTTACGCGGGTTTTTACTTCCCGAATAAAACCGCCAGATTTAAACACAACGTATAAAAGTCAAAAATAATTGTCGAAAAAGTTTAAAATATTGACCTAAAAATCTCGGGGTGTGACATTCTTCCCCCGTTAGAGAAGCTTTGTCCTCAAAGCTTAAGACGTGGACGAAGGATTAGCGAAAAGGTGAGGGTACTTTTTCTTCATTTGGTCCTCGTGCTCCCAAATAAACTTGGTACCTCGTCTCTAATTCCATCAGACCTTCACGATTGGAATGCGGCTTTGCTTCAGCCGTTTAACTTCTCGGTCCATAATTTCAACTGTGCCATCAATGAAATTTAGTTTTGTATCAATATGGAATTTCTTTTAACGGAATAGCTAAGGGTTCGTTTATGAAACACTTCTTCAGATTGGAAACATGAAAAGTACTATGAACTCGGCTTAACTGCTTTGGAAGTTCAACTCGATAAGCAAGCGTATAACAAAACTACTTTAGCAATAATCCTAAAAGGTCCTATATAATAAGAGGGTTCACTTCTCCCCGTTTGCCGAAACGTATCACCCCTTTCCATGGCGACACTTTCAACATGACATTGTCTCCAACCTCAAATTCTAATGGCTTACGCCTCATATCGGCATGCTCTAATGCCTATCTCGGCAAGGCTTGTATTTCTCTTTTTTTTTTTTTGATCTGAATGATCTTCTCAGTTGTTTCATGAACACATTTCTGGACCAGTGAGCTCTGGAGAGTCACAATCTCAAGACCCAACAAATAGGCGTTCTTAACATTTTCAGCAGTCAGAGAGCTTTAACGGTGCAGCCTTGATACTAGTGTGATAACTGTTGTTGTAAGAAAACTCCACCAAAGGTAGGTGTCTATCCTAACCTTTCCCAAAATCCATCACACAAGCACAGTAGCATGTCCTCTAAAGTTTGGATGGTTTCTCTAACTTTGAACCATCAGTCTGTGGGATGGTAAGCCATTACTAATATCTATTTGTGTACCTAGGGATTCGTTTTAGTGATTTCCGAAATGAGTGGTAATCCTTACTGTCCTCGATCAGATTATAATCGAAACTGGCACTCCATGCCTCGAGACTAGTTCCTTCAAGTATTGTCTCGTTAACTTCTCCATTGAGTCGGTGTCCTTCATTGGTAAAAAATGAGCAGATTTCGTGAGTCGGTCAATAATTACCCAAATTGTATCTTGACCAGTTGATGTCTTTGGCAACTTAGTAACGAAATCCATTGTAATGCTTTCCCACTTCCATACTAAGATCACGGGTTGAACTAACAAATCGGATGATTTTTGGCATTCGGCCTTGACTTTGGCACATGTCAAACATTTACTGACGTAGGTGGCAATCTCAGCCTTCATATTCGGCCACCAATACAGCTTCTTTAAATCTTGGTACATCTTGGTTTCGTTCAGGTTTGTACCGAATACCTTTTGAGACTTATGCGATACTTGCATAATCAGTTCCCTTAATTTACCTCGACAAGTATCATAATTCTCCCATTTAAGAACAAATGTTCCATCAGCGTCGTGGCTCTAGCTTCATTATCATACCACACAGTTCTTTTGTTTCCATTAATTCTCCTCCCTTTCTCGCCTCAACCTGGCTTCTTGATTTTGCACAGGAGGTTCAGACTATGGAAACATAATACAAACATATTTGCAACATAATTACTCATATTTTAGTGTTTTAGTCCGTTTATTAGCATTTTCCAGGGTATAAATGATGTGTGTTTTAGCACACATCACATCTGCCACTACGTTCGCTTTTCTCGGATGATAACGTATCTCACAGTCGTAATCACTCAACAACTCTAACCATCTACGTTGTCTCATGTTCAAATCTTTTTGATCTATAATATGTTGAAAATGCTTGTGATCAGCGAACATAATGCACTTCGTGCCGTACAAATAATGTCTCCAAGCTCTAAGTCATGTGTAGTGTAATTCTTCTCATGAATCTTAAGTTGACGTGATGCGTAGGCTATGACCTTCTCCCTTTGCATCAAAACTGCGCCCAATCCTTTACGAGAAGCATCACAGTAAACCACGAAGTTTTTACTACCTTGGGGTAAAGCCAAAATCGATGCACTACACAACTTCTGCTTCAACAGTTGAAATGCTGCTTTTGCCTTTTCACTCCAATCAAACTTCACGTTCTTTTAAGTCAGCTTCGTCATAGGCTTGGCAATTTTTGAGAAACTTTTGATAAATCATCGGTATTAGCCAGCAAGACTTAGAAATTGACGAATCTGTATCGGAGTCTTGGGCGATGCCCAATCCTTGATTGAATCAATCTTAGCTGGTTCCATGTGAATTCTCTCACTATTAATCACATGACTAAGAAATTATACCTTCGACAGCCAAAATTCAGACTTCGAAAACTTGGCGTACAATTCCTCCTTCTTAAGTAACTCTAAAATTAACTTAAGGTGTTCTGCGTGCTCTTCTTCGCTCTTGGAGTAGATCAAGATGTCATCAATAAAAACAATCACGAATATATCTAGGTACGGTTTGCACACCCGATTCATCAGATCCATGAATATCGTCGGTGCGTTGGTCAGTCTAAATGGCATCACTTGAAACTCATAGTGACCGTAGCGTGTCCTAAACGCTGTCTTTGGAATGTATTCCTCTCGAACTCTGAGTTTTTTTTTTTTTTTTTTTTAGATAACCAGATCTCAGGTCGATCTTAGAGTAGACTCTTGATCCTTGCAACTGATTAAACAGGTCGTCGATTCTCGGAAGTGGATATCGGTTCTTCACCGTCAACTTGTTCAGTTCACGGTAATCGATACACATCCGAAAAGATCCATCTTTCTTTTTGACAAACAAGACCGGGGCTCCCCAGGGTGAGGAACTCAGTCTTATAAATCCCTTGTCATAAAGTTCTTGTAACTGAGTAGAAAATTCTTGCAATTCCGATGGTGCTAATCTATACGGAACTCGTGCCACAGGTGCAGCACCAGGGACCAAATCAATTTGAAATTCAACTTGTCGCGTAGGCGGTAATCCAGCTAAGTCCTCTAGAAAGACCTCTAGAAAGTCCCGTACAGTCAGCACGTCCTCAAGTCGCTTCTCCTCCGACTTGTCTCCAGTTTCCTTCTTCGTTACTTATACCAGAAAAATTAGGCATCCTCTCTCAATACATTTATGAGTTTTAGTGCACGATATAATGCTCAACTTCGACTTCTCTCTTCTACTGCTCTATCACCTTGAACTATCAAAACTTCATCTCCATAGGGAATCCGCACAATCTTCTCATCGCAAACGATCATCGCATGATGGTTCACTAACCAATCCATGCAGATGATGGCGTCAAAGCTTCCAAGTTCTATTGGCATTAGGTCAATATTGAATGGGTGACCTAATAATCCTAACGTACAACCTCTAGGCACGGTATTGGTTTCAGAAATTCTTTCGTCGGCTAATTTGACAGCATAGCTAACGTCTAAAGTATCGGGGGTTATATCAAGTAAGTTACTAAAAGTAGTCGACACGAAACTTCTATCGGCACTCGAATCAAATATCATAAAAGCATAATGATTATTGAGAAGAAACGTACCCTAGACAACATTGGAATCGGGGTTAGCATATCCTCCACCTAACACATAAGCTTTCCCTTTTGCTTCACCAACTCCATTCTTGTTTCCAGCTTTGTTTCCATGGTTTTTATCCTTTAACTTTGGGCAATCACTTATGTAGTGTCCTTGCCTTCCACACTCAAAACAAGTTACGACCCTCTTATTCACTACTTGACCCCTCTGAGTTGAAGTAGTGGAGATTGTGACCTTACAATCCGGGGTCAAATGCCCAACCTTGTTACACTTCCCACATCTCATTGTGTATGGTCCTTCATGGTGAAGCTGACACTTGTTACAGAGAGGCAACAGTCCATTATATGGTTTCTTATCATTGTTGCCAACCGTATAGGCTCTTGCCACATTCTGACCTCCTACATTTGGCATTTTGAATGGTGGTTGCTGACCACGGTTTTCTCTCTGATTGACCTCCAATCTTCTTTTGTTTTTAGCGTTTTTCACAGCATAACCTTTTAACATTTGGTCTATTAAGTTGTTAGCAATCCTAACAGCATCTTGAACTCTTGTAGGTTTAGCAGCAATTACATTCCCTTGGATGTTATCAAAGAGTCCTCCAATGAATTTCTTAACCCGATCCTCCTTCTTTGGGACCATCTTGGTGCACATCATAGTCAACTCTTGAAATCTCTGAGTATAGGCAGTCAAATCATTGTTCTTCACGGTTAAGTTCTACAGTTCAGTTTCCATTTTTTTGAATCTTATTTCTTGGGCAGTACACTTCAGTCATTAGCTTCATGATCTCTCTCCATTACATGGCGAAGGCAGCCTCATTCCCAATAGTCCTTTTATGTGAGTTCCACCAAGTTAGTGCACTGTTTAACAGTGTGCAAGTAGCATTCTTAACTTAGGACTTCTCTGGGCAGTTGCTGATATGGAACACTGTTTCCATCTTCTCAAACCACCTTATCAAATCGACAACTCCTTCCATTCCCTTAAAGTTTAGTGGTTGACACTTCATGAAGTCTTGATATGTGCATTCTCTAGCAACAGGTCTATCACCTCTACCATTCTCGTTTGGATTTCCATTTCCACCATTTCCATTCTTACCATTTCAATTCTCACCATCTCCATTACTGTCATTTCCATTATCGCCGTCACTGCCGTTCTGGCTTTGATTCTCAGCCTCGAGAGCATTGGCGGCACGGGTCGCCTCATGAGCAGCCAACGCTTCTTCCACATGTCGGTTAATAAGTTCTTCGATTGCTTCAGGGGTCATACCGGAGTGAGTGATAGTCATTGTTCTATGTCACAAGACATAACACACGATGAGATTCGATATGAGATATAGCCATTTTAAATGGTAATTAAGGTTTATGTAGAAAATACAATAGAACATGTTTTGCCAGAACAAGTAAATAACAATATAGATGAATACGCGAGAGAATCAAAACAAGCTTTTCATTTCAAGAATAAAAGCATAATTCGGTTATAACCAACCCAAAATAGGTACATGATTTACAATTATTTATACTGCCAACATCTAGACCTAACCATCAGTCTAATGTCCTACATGATCATGGTACTACTAGTCTAAGGGCAAAACCCAAATGTCTCTCAAAATAAGACTCCAACCTCCTAAGTCTCCTCCGAGTATCATCACTATCCTTACGAACATGACAAAACTCCTCCTGTGAAAGTGCCATGTGCCAACGAATACTGTCAATCTGATCTCTCTCTATAACCAACATAGCTCGAACCTTTAGGTACTCCAGTCTAAAACTCCTAATCCTCTCAACCAAACTAGCTCGCTCTTCACTAGCTACCATCTAACTAGTCTCCAACTGTCTCTGAGTGGTCTCAATCTCAGTAATCATATCAATACAAACCTCTGACATGTAGTGAACTATATCATAAATAGTATCCTCAAGATCAGGTATACCTCCTCTAGAAGACTCAGAACTATCACCAATAACCAATGGATCTACATCGATCTTTCTCGTGTCTGCCGCACTAGCCTCTACCTTAAACTCCTCATCATCCTCCCTAACATCACTAGCAGCAATCTCAAATCCCATACCTACACCATCCTCAGGGTGAGCTACAACTCCCTCACTAATACCTATATCTGCAACAGCCTCTGCATCAGCAGTATCCACCTCCATATGCTCCTCTCCGCTATCCTCTGGTGAGTATGAATCTCTAAACCTCTTGCGAGGTGGTAAAAGATCAGCAGGAGTAGGGGCTATCGACCTCGAAACATGAGTAGGTGATGGTACCGAAGCAGTAGGGGACCTACATCTCTTGCGAGATGGCCTAGAAGAAGGTGAAGATGAATCCAATGACCTCTCAGAAGATGAACCTAAGGATGACTCTGATGTAGTCGGTGGGTAAGGGGTAGACAATGGTGCAGACCTCCAACGTCTAAAAGCCTCACTATGTCGTGGAGTCCTAGCAAGTGATCGATGAACAAATCTCTGTGGTGTAGATGAATCAGCATCGGTGGTGTCTGGTGGTGTATGTCCGGATAAGGAATGATCTGAAGGTGCACTAGAAGAAGATGAGTCTGGTGAAGAATGACGATCCAATGAATGATGAGATACACGTCTCCATGCAAGTCTACGAGCAGGAATGGGTCTAACTCTCTTCCTCGCAGTCAACAACTTACGCGGCCCATTGAGGTGGGTGCGATAAGGTCGTCCGAAAAGGATAGCCTCACCGGGTTGGATAAGAGTCGATTGAACGTCGATGAATCCTGGTGGGGCAAACAACAGGTGCAAAGGGAAACTCTGATAATGGTGCAAGAGTATCATGAGATGATGATACGGGTCTCTGCTCAGCAGGCTCAGACTCATCGTCTGCCTCTGTGTCATCAGAACACAAAAAGGGTGAAACCAATGGCAAATCTGGTGCGTGAGGTAAAGAATCCTTCAATGGATCAGAATCAGAAGAAGGTGAATAGTCCACTAACTCAAGTACCTCGGCAGGTAAGACGAGTAAAACTGTCCCCACTTCCGGTGTAACTATAGGGTCAGCTGGAACAATAAGAACCTCAAGGATATCAGGATAATATAGATAGCACCAAAAGAGAATCACTCGTGGGCCATGAGAACCCACACTCTTCATAGATGTATCAGTACGAAATAGAAACAACAGGAGCACCACCATTTGGGGGGGACTGCACAAGCACATGTTTATATAAATCCCTTTATATGAAACCATAGCCGTGCAAGCAAAGCCACGAAATAGTACGATGCGAAATCTGATATGGCAAAAGATGAATAAAGTACTTAAGGAAATTGATTATATATAATCAGAGTACTATAAATATTAAAACGCTATTATTAGTAAATTATTATATGTAAGCAGGCAAGGCACGTAGGATCACGTACTGGTTATAGACCAGACCTAGATATACTACCATGGTTCTCTATAACCTTGGCTCTGGATACCAATCTGTCACACCCCTAAACGAGGCCTAGTCGGAAACTCGGTCAAGGGCTGACTCATAATAACAATCACACAAGATATAAAGAACGACCTCTAAGGGTACGTTTAAAAATCCAACATCGTTGCATTAATTAAAATAGTTAAAGTTTGACATAAGTTTAAAGATAATATGTTGATCCCAAACCTAGATCAATTTCTTAGGTTGTCTAAGGTTAAATTACCTTGGATAAATCCAAAATAACTTATTGTAGAAACTTTGTATGTATATTAAAGTGTATGCGGAATCTACACCTTAATACTCTAGAAGATTAATCAATGAAACAGGTTAATCTTGAACTAAACATAAGATATAACCAAACGCTCCAATATTATTAGATCAATAATACGAGTACTCTTAACTTAGTACTAGGGTTACAACCTTGAAGCTTTTCTTAATTGACTTTTACAACTATGAAAACTGATAATGATGTGATTGTGTGTTTTTGTGATATCTCAACTAATGCCCTAGAGCCTCCTTTTATAGACTAAGGAGTCCTAGTCGGCTTACAATACATTCCTAAGATATCTCAATCTTTTCTAAACATAAACATAATCTTCTAAATAAATACATTATGTATATCTTGTACATAAATATCTCAATACTTATCTTCACAAGTATTCTTGTTCTCCAAACAATCTTTAACTCTTTAATTCGTCTTTATCCTCTTGACAGTAGAAAGTCTTCACACAGTTGTAATCCTTCCACCAGCAGCACTAATAAACATAAGTAGTAGTAACATTAGTACTAGCAGTACTAATATACACTAACAGTAGTAACTTGTACTAGCAGTCTTAACATTTACTACTAAGCTGCACAACTACTTAAACTTATATTTTAGTCTTCAACACTGAGCAGCTCTTAACTTCAACTAACATTCAGTAACTATAAGCTACAGATTAACTAAATTATACTAACAGTATAATTAGCATGGTAACATTTATACAACCAGTACTAAACAACTTAGCATAATGTTCCATTATATACCTGAGGCAGGTTAGTAACTTTAAGAAACATCCATGAAGTCTTTTTAAGTCCCAACATCCTCCCCTAAACTGATGTTCATCTTCTGAATCTTCAGTTTCTCTTTAAAATCCTTCATCACATACTCAGGGAAAAGCTGCATTCAACCTTCATAACCTTTTTGTTGTTTACAATAAGCTTGAGCAATTGATAGCACGTCTCATTTTGATGATCATTTAAAGTTCTTTTTAGTCATATTTGAGGTGGATTGGTTAATTGGTGTGAGGGATATCTCTTTTCAACCAACATAAAAAGGTGAAGATTAATCAAACCCTTACAAAGGTGAACTCCAAATGAATCAATCGACTTCCAAATGGTCACCCTGTATCCTTGTAAAATTCTCCATACATCACTCATTTTCTCTAGTTCAAACATAACTTTCAAATCTCCCTACAACACTCTTTCAAATTCATTTTTTGGCCTTTTATCACCATACTTTGCCTTTACTATCCTCCAAAGTGCTTCCAAGTCTTCTTTGTCTATTCCTTGTAGCATCCTTATCATTGAAGAATATCTTTTGGAACTTCCATCTGCTCTTATCAACTGATAATGTACCAATATACCCTCTTAACCACTTTATGAAACCTATGTATTCAATAATCAAAAGGTAATTTGTAGCAGTGGTATAGCAATCAATTGCTATATCTCATCCTTTTTAATCACCAAAAGCTTCTTTAACTCAGCTTCATCATATTCATCAACTGTATCTGACTCATTTTCTTTTTTCACTTTCTGTTTCTTTAAGGATTTTTGCTGTTTCTTCCCTGCTCTTTTCCTTCCACATCTTTTTTCCAGCTCCTTAGCTGTTCCTCACTACCATTCTACCTTCTTTCTTGCTTTCCTGTACCGTAGAATCCATAGCCACAAAGGTATTTACCCTCTTCATTTCCTTATCAACAACTTTGAATTCATCTAAAGCCTTGATCCCTGTTAGCTGTTTGAAATGTGAATCCCATCCGATGGTTCTTAAGATAAGTAACAGTTTAGTTCCTTTTGTGCCTTGTAGGAGGTCTGTTTCTCTTTATGTGCTCTGATGCCGCAAAATGTTTCTTTTCTCCATCAGTTCCATAAATAGTTTTGCTTTTTCCTCATCTGTCAACATCCGACCTTTCTTTGATTGTAGCCCTCTCATCCAGCAATCTAAGTCATCCTCCAGATCATAGCTTTGTATTTTCCCATGACTCATGAATTCTAAGTTGGCTTCTTCTTCTTGTTCCTTGCTAGCTTTTGCTCATCTATCCAAGTCAGCATCCCACCTTAGCTTGAATAGCTCTTGCAGTTTGGTTCATCAAAGCAATTTGATCTTTTCTCTTTAAAGGAACTTTATCGCAACCATAATATACCTTTTCCTTTTATCTTTAGAACTTGAAAGGTTTGTGTCTCTTGTGGAACTCTGAACTCACTTGGCTCCTGTACTACTACCCCTCTAGCCTTAGGTCTTGTAGTTGTTGTTGTTGTAGCAGCAGTAGTAACAACTTTAGGCTTAGCTGCTTTAATCTGTATAAGTGTTTGAGCCAAAGTGATTTCCTCAATAGTTATAGGAACAACACTATCATCAACACTAGCAGTAGTAACTGCTTCACCAGCAGTACTATCATCAGGCTTAGTACTCTGTTCATCTTTTCCATCAACTTTAGCTTCCACAGGCATCTCATCATCATCCAAAACTCTAGTATCAAACATCAAGTCATCATCCTGTCTTTCTTGAGTTTCATCAACTAAAGTAACATCATTATCAGCATCAATATCTGCAATACTCCTCCCCTGTTTGGATGCATCTTCAGGAGCACCCAAACTCCTCCCTAAGGATCTCCCTGATCTCAGATGACTCAACTCCTCCTAGACATACCAACTTTCTGAGTCTCTTTAAAAACTGTATGGTCTTGACAATTTTCTTCCTTATTCCAACCTCTGGATCCGCTTCTCAAAGCACAATCTCCTTATGCTTGATGCATCCTTTGCTTTATTGTAAATCAAGAACCTGTGTTTGAAATTTGAACATAAAAACTATTAATTTCAGTTAGTTGCATGCTATCCTCTCCACTATTGTGGATTCATTGGAAGGTGTAGGTACACTTTCCTCATGATCTGTCTCATCTTGAGGAACCTTTGCCTCCTGTCTCTAAGCCTTCTTAGATGGTTGTTTTTTCTTGGGTTGGGAAGATGAAGATGGTTGATCAATAATGGGTATCTTTGAGTAGAAACTCAGTTTTTGGATGATTTTGAATCCCTCAACCACGTCTTCATAGCTTTAACCATCATAGTACAAATGAAGGGTGTTTATTCTCCTAGAAAAAATCCTTTCCAGCACTCTCATATTGGCAAAACTTTCTTTCTGTGAAAGGGATAACAAAAATCTCCTATGAGATTGACATAATACCCCGAGTTGTTTATTAATGAAAACTTGGAGAAAAACGTGAATATCAAGAATTTCACTCCTCCATCTAAATGTTTTCACCATTCATCAAGATGTACTTAGACAAATGAAAACTTCTGATTTGCAGCATAAGAATCAAAGAAGCCATAGAACTACTGATCTCATTCCATGCACTGATTTATCAGTTAACATTTGTAATAGTGTGTATGAAATACTTCGACTAAGAAGAAAAAAGGCCTTTATAAAAGGTAAGTTTTGAGAAGGCTTTTTCATACCTCATACGTGCCAGTTCTTCAAAAATAGTAGCAATTGGAAGACAATCAGTACCTTCTGCATCATCCAAGTAAAGATCTCTCCAAATGCTTTGAACTTTGTAACTATACCCTCTCTTCTTTAAAAAAAAAAATCAACGAGGGCTTGTAACTGACCACGTCCGTTAACTGTCTTGTAACCTGGCAGTGCCCAAATGTTCAATACAAGATTGTAGATACACTGGATGACTCATAAGCATAATAAATAGAACTTGCTTTCAGGAAATCAATATCTCTGCAAACCCATCACTTTCTTTGGGTTTTTCTAAGAACGCGACCACATTGTGCGTTTCAGCAAACTTAGGGCTTGACATAATGATGAGTTATGATGAAATTGAATAGGGTTTAATGGTTAGAGAGTGTTTGAAAATGGAATCAGAATAAAGAATTAAATGAAACCCTGAATATCGAAGTATTTAATAAAATCACCCTCAACACAGAACTTGAACGGCAGCATGAAACATAAAGCTGACAGCATAAACAAAACGGTGCCGCACTAATTTTAAGCCTAACAACATTAACTAATCTAGCAGCATAAGTTTGAAACTGAGTCAGCCCATTAAGAAAATACAACCAGTAACCAGTCAATTTTTCATTCCAATAACAACTTTTCACATCAAATGTGTTTCACACAAACCTTCCTCTTTCTGTTTTATGCTCACATTATCTCTCAAGCGTTCTCATCTGCTCACATTAATCCACATCATTTATTTTTTATCACACATCTCTCTTTTATTTTTAAGCTCACAAAACTCTCATTTCTTTGGCTTACCAAGACACTCTGTCTTTTTATATGAGAATTTGTGTACAAAAATCTCCATCATTCCAATAAGTTTCCATAACGTGTCCTGCCCGACTTCCAAGTGGTACCTCTTGATAGAGGTGGATTCGTGTGGACTGTTTAGATGGAAAACTCAAACCTATTTGAGCATTCACATCCCACAGAGATCTTGGCACCTGGGACCACTACCTGAACCAATTCCTAAGGACTTGATCCATTAAGTGTTGCCATGGATTGGGTCTAATTTGATGTTACCACTGTCATGCTCTGCTTCTAAGCTAGAAGCAGTAGTGAAGCTATTTTCCATTTTGACAACCAACTCCTTATGGACAGCCTCATCGCCAACCTTTATCAGGGGGACCACTAGACTGAAGTATCTTGGTGTCCCGACCTCTTTTGATATGCCTAGATGTGTTTGATTCTTTTGAACATACTTATGAGATAACACATCCTTTCATCCATGCCTTTTTGGTGTATTAATAATGACCATCCTCTCAAACAATGCTCAAAGATAAGAATTGGTCAAAACAAAACTGTTGCATACTTTGGGCGGTGCTATGTCATTTCAACACATTAACATTATGTCTGGCAGTAGTAATTTTCTGCCTAGCAGTATTAATAGAAGTCGAACAGCATTAACTCTGTCTTTAATAATTATACAAAAACATGCCTCTATTCATCACAAGCACACTAGAAAATACTAGATAGACATGTGGGAATTCATGAGAATCCATATTTATGCATAACCCATGAATAAAAGTTAAAAACTGTGAATCAAGATCATTAACTTTCTTCTCAACCATTACTTCAAAGGTGAAGCATTCAACATCAGGTATTCCACATGCTTTACCTGCAGATGTTAATTCATAGCCAAATATACAAAATCCAAAGCGTTTTCTTCTTGACAGGATTAACTATGACTAACAGTTTTAACAAACAGTCTAAAGTATAACTAACAGTTTTAATTTTACTTAGCAGTATTAATTGAGAAAACTAACAGTATTAATCCTTTACAAAACTTTTACAAAAACATAAAGAGATATAGACTTTTAAGGGTTCAGCATTCTAATATTTGAGACCAAGTACTAAAATCTGCCTGCATCAAAACCTTTTGTAAGAAGATCTGCAACATTATAATCAGTTGAATTTTAACCATTTGATTTACTTTTAGTATTGCAATCTCTTATAAAATGATGCCTAATCTCTAATATGTTTTGTTTTAGAATGTTGAACAGGATTTTCAATAATGCATATAATACTATTATTTATCAATATTAATTGACAGCGTTTAATGAAATGTAGACCCATAATCCAGCAATTGGTTTTGAATCCAGAGTACTTGTCCATAGCAACTAGCAGCAGCCACATATTTAGCTTCAGTTATAGAAGTGGCAACCACAGTTTGCTTCTTAGACTGCCAAGATATCAACATGTTTCCCAAAAACTAACACCCTCCAGTTGTAGACTTCCTATCTTGAGTTGCTCTAGCATAGTCACTATCAGTATAGTAGCAACCAGGTTCGAAATGGAGAATCCCAGAAACCAAAAGGCCTAAATTGGTTTGCCTTTCCTAATATCTAAAAATCCTCTTGACTGCTAAGAGAGTGTGAATGTCTTTGAGTAACTTAAAATCTAGCACAGGCCGCATAATGCAGAAACATGATATATGGCCTAGGAGGCAGTCAGATACATCAAAGACCCCAGACATAGATCTATAGAGATGATACATCAACATCATGCAGCATCTCTATCCTTAAACCAAAGGTTTTTTTCCAATTCAACAGGAGTTGAAGCAGACTTCACATCAGAGTAGTTGAATTTCTTCAAAATCTCAGCTACATATTTATCCTGACTGATAAATATTCCATCTTCCTTCTGTTGTACTTGTAGTCCTAGAAAGAAAG
Organism: Tanacetum coccineum; assembly: GCA_026074375.1. Lineage (NCBI taxonomy): Eukaryota > Viridiplantae > Streptophyta > Magnoliopsida > Asterales > Asteraceae > Tanacetum > Tanacetum coccineum. The sequence goes on along the minus strand of BQNB010005028.1, from coordinate 57,925 downwards.
TTAGTTCTCCCATAGAACTCATCTGAAACTTATCTTTCATTAGCTTCTCAAAACCAGTACATAACTCCTTGTTTGTTGAGCCAAAGATAATGTCATCTACATAGACCTGTACAAGCAAAATATCTCATTTTTGCTTCTTGATAAATAATGTCTGATCTATCTTGCCCCTTTTAAACCCATTGCTCAACAAATAGTTAGCCAAAGTTTCATACCATGCTCTTGGTGCTTGATGCAAGCCATAAAGTGCCTGACCACCTTGTAAACTTTGTTTGGATGGTCAGGATCTTTAAATCCTACTGGTTGAGTAACATAGACTTCTTCCTTAATGGTTCCATATAAGAAAGCACTCTTTACATCCATTTGATATACCAGAAAACCCATAAAAGAAGCATAGGCCAAAAACAATATTATTGCCTCAATTCTTGCCACAGGTGCAAATACTTCTTCATAATCAATACCTTCTTCTTGTCTATGACCTGTGCAACTAACCTTGCTTTGTTCCTAATCATAATTCCCCTTTCATCTTTCTTGTTTCTGAAGACCCATTTTGTTCCAATGGCCTTCTTTCCATTAGGGAGATCCACCAGTATCCAAACTTGTTGAAGTTTGAATTGCAGAAGTTCTTCCTGCATTGCTTCCAACCAAGATGAATTCGATAGAGCCATTACAATGCTTGTTGAGTTCAATCTATGATAGAAAATAACATAATAAACAAGTATCATGGTACAGGTTTTTTGTTTTATAACATCACCGAGACCCTTGTTTAGAAGTAGGTTTTGACATTCTTCTTGTCTGAACAGTTGACTTCACTTCACCAATCACATTGTTAATTGGGTGATCTTTGTGAATTCTTGTATTGGGAGTGGTTGGAACTATATAGGAATTTGTGATGTTCCCTAAATCAACTTCTGGTTCTTCTTCAGTGTTATCTTGATCATTTGGACTAGCAGTATTAATTGATGGGCCAACAGCATTAAGTTTAAGACTACCAGTATTAACATCAGTATTAATATGTTGCCCAGCAGCATTAACATCTTTAGTACTGCTATCATCTGCAAACCTTTCTTGTTCAACATTCTCATTATTTAGACTATCTTCAACCTGCTTTTGAGCATCATCGGTAGTTTTTGGCTCACCATTATTAACATCCTTGGTAGGTGAATCAAAGTATGAAGTATCTTTCCAAATTGGCATGACAATGCAATCTTGACTGACTTCTTTTGATGTACCTGCAAAGTCATTTGAAACTGTACATGCAGTAACTGGTACATAGTTCATAGATTAGGTTAGAGAATCAATATCAAACAGCCATTTTGGACCAGTCCCTTCTATCATAGGCTTATTCTATAAAAACCCAATATGAAAATTTTCTTCTACTCTCATGGTTCTAGTGTTGTATACCCTAAAAGCCTTACTACTCAAAGAATAACCAACAAAGAAACCTTTATCACTTTTGCCATCAAACTTGCCTAAATTGTTCAAAGTATTAAGAATAGTAACATGACAACCAAATGGTCTCATAAAACTAAGAGCTGGTTTAAAACCTATAGAAAGTTCATAAGGTGTCTTGCTATGAGCTTGACTACTAAAGACCCTATTCTGTACATAACAAGCAGTAAAACTACTTCACCCAAAATATGGTTAGGTAACTTAGAGTTCATCTACATTGTTTCTAGCAGCCTCAATGAGTGTCCTATCCTCCTCTCAGCTCCCAAGCAACGACCATTTTGCTTAGAGTTCAGCTACACATATTCTCTCTTATACTTTTTCTCTGCAAAATTTTAATCCGATCACTTTGTTTCTTTAAAAAAACTCTGTTGCCATTATCCCTTGATTATTTTCCACTTTCTTTTCCACGTAGGTTTTCTATTATCTTTGATAAAGCTCTTAAGATCTTCACCTGGTTCATCCTTGTTTTATATAAAAAGAAAACCCATGTAAAATCTCTACATATATATCCATCAGTGTCTACTAACTATAGTTCTTATGCATTTTCAAACTTGGACTTACAAGAAGCTCTGTGTTGCTTCCCTTTAAGACAAGCAACACAGGTTTGGTTATTTTCAAAACGTTTTGTAGGCAATCCTCTTACTAGATTATCCTTAACAAGCTATTTTATGTTTTTAAAATTAATATGACCAAGTCTTCTGTGCCAGAGCATTGATTCATCTAATGTAGCCTTTGCAACAAGACAAGTCAAACTCTCTTTAGGAACAAATTTCTTCAATATCAAACGACATATTGGTCATTTCTAGGAATTTTAAGAAGTATCTGATTTTCATCAGGCAACTTAAAATTTAGAGATAAGACAAGACATTCAGTGTTAGTAAAAAGGACATAGTTCTTTTTGTCACACATCTGGAGGACACTAAAAAGATTAAAGTTTAACTCATTGACAAAGTATACATCTTCAAAATCAAGATTATCAGTCTTAAGTGTTCCTTTACTAGTAATTCTACCACCATATGCACCTCCTCCAAATGCAACATAACCTCCATTAAATTCCTTGAAATCTAAGAGATAAGCTATGTTCCATCATAGTGCCTGAGCATGGCCCACTGTCAACAAATCTTTATATCCTCTGTGTGGCTTTCCTAAAAAAAAAATAAGGAAATTAGATCCTTAGGGGACCCAAGCCATACTGCCCTGATATGCCATGTGTGCATCAATGTAGTTGTGTCTTTTAAAAGTAAGTGATACACCATTAGATTTGGTAGGTCTCCAAACCCAATATGCTGAGGACTTTACAGCATTTACCCCTCTTACCCTAACAACATTAACTTGTCCTTTATATGACCTAGCAGTGTTAACTGCATTATACATTCCAGTATAATAATGTCTCTTTGCTGTATGCACAGATCTCTTAGGTACTGTTGTTTTGCATAGAAATGCCCTCAATCATTTGATTATGGCTTGTATGAAAAATGTGTCTTTGATATAGCACTATGAACTGTTATTTTGGGGTGAGCAGTATTAACTGGCCTAACAGTATTAAGTGGTGTGAGGCCAATTTTCAACAAAACTGCTTTGGGAGACATATTCCTGAATACACTAGGGTGTGTTTTTTTGGCATCCACCTTATTGTAGTTATTTCTAGATAATATGCCTCTTCTTTGATGATTATGACAATTAATCTGAAAATGATTAAAACTCCCACATATATAGCAAGCCTTGTTATACATCACAAAATATTTTCCTAGTTGATTGGACTTCTGTCTATTCCAATTCCTCTGATTCCCCCTAGGAGATTGTGATCTATACATTTCTGCATACCTAACTCACTTTTTAACTGGTTTTTCATGATTTTCAGGTTTTGTGAACTCTACCTTTTTATTAACAGGAAAACAGTTTCTTTATCAACATTAGGTGAAGATTCAACAAATCTACTTTTGTCTTGTGATACTTGTTCTTCTACCAAAGACTCATTAGAATTTTCCTTAGAATTATCTGATTCTTTTTCACAAACAACTTTAGACTCTTGCACACTGTCCTTAGGACCATAACCTTTGAACTCAAGCGCTTTGAACTCATCAAGACCAGAATAAGACAGATCAAGCTTGTTAGGTCTATTATAGATTAAAGGATGAGGTAGAGGAACTGCACTATACCCTAAACCCTTTTTACTTTTGTCAGTTATCTGACTTCCTAACAACTGATCTAAGTCTTTTGAGGCCTTATCAAATTTCTCAATTTTAAAATCAATGCCATCTTTTTCTTGCTTAACTTTTTCAAGCTCACTTTTAAGCACATTTATTTCAGAGTTTTTATAACTTACTTCTCTTTTAAGAACTGCAACTTCTTCACTAAAAAGAACCTCATTCTTTTTATATGTGATAATTTGATCTTCTAGAGTTGCTAAACCTCTTTTATAAGTGGTTGCTTTAAATTCAGATTCATTAAGCTTAACAAGCAAATCATCCACAGTTTCTTAAGTGTTTCATAGTTTTTCAGACAAGTTTTTTAAGCAAGTTTTAATCATGTATAACCTCAAAAAAAAAAAAAAAAGATCTGAAATGCCATAAGAGCCATGTTGTCTGAACGTTGTTCTTGCCTATGTCACTCTCCAATCAAAACGTACACCATCTATAGCCAACATTGCCTTGAAGATGTGTCTTCATAGTTTTCCTTGCTTCCTGGTGTTTGTCCTGATTTCTGAACTGAACCTTCCCTTGCTCTTGTGCCTCTGCACGTCCCTGGTCAAAGTGTGCCAACTACTTATGACAATTGTAACACTCCACCTTAGATTTATCATATCCAGCAATGTCATTAGCATTAATGAAAATCTTCTTGCCTGTCCTCTGATAGTACTTCATTGACCTTACACTTAGCAAAGAGAGCTGCCATTTCAAATCCATTGCTTCCAAATCATCTTCATGAATTTGCTCTAATCCTGGTGTAGGACATTAGAACCATTGAGATTTTCAACCATGAAAGCATACCCAGTATTATCACTGACACTTGCAGTACAAACTTATGGACTAGCACTATTAACACTAGGGCTAACAGCACTAACTTGTGGACAAGCAGTGTTAGCATCATTGGTACTACTAGTGCTTGGTGCAGTAATGAAGGCCAAGTTTTGACCACCACTAGATGTACCAAAAAATTTCTTTACCTTTTGTTTAACAATTTTGAAATTGTTGTACAAATCATCTATGCTCATAGTCTCAACCTCACGCTTATTCATCCAAACAACTACATGAGTGTTCCACTCAAGTGGTAAGCTGTTTAAAAATTTTAAGTTTAAGTCTTATTGGGCAATGATCACACCCAAGATAGCAAGCCTACTGACTATCTTCTGAAGCCTATTGAAAATAGAGTTAAGAGACTCTGCACTTGTTGCACTGAAATTCTCATACTATTGCTTTAAGAGAGTTAGAAGTTTTCTTGGTAGCTGTATTACCTCCAAATCTTGTTTCAATGGCAGCAAACATAGATTTAGCATCTGGATACTGATTGAATGTTAGTTGATGTTCATTTGGAAGTGCCATGAGTAATAAACCCCTAGCTTTGACATCATTCTTTGTATTTGTCTTCTCTTCTGCAGTTGCACGTATAGACATATTTGTAACTGTTATGCCATTCTCCTGAGTTGTTTGAGGTAGTGAGACCCATGAATCACCATTTTCTATCACCTTCTAGAGTGCATAGTCTTGGATCTGGAAGTACTGCTTAATCCTAATAACCCACATCTCATACTCACCCAATTTGAGTATGGGAAGCTTTGCAGTAGGAGCACTATTTGTCGATTCAAGCTCCATGTCTTCTAGATCAAAGTTTCTCAAAGCAAAGCTCTGATACCACTTGTTGATCCCAAAACATAAGATCGAGTTCCTAAGTTTTGTCTAAGGTTTAAATCCCTTATAAATCCAAACTAACTTTGTAGTAAAAATGTTGTATGTATATTAAAGTGTATGCGGAATCTACACCTTAATACTCTAGAAGTATTATCAATGAAACAATAATCTTGAACAAACAAAGATATAATCAAACGCTCCAATATTATTAGATCAATAATGTGAGTACTCTTAACTTAGTACTAGGGTTATAACCTTGAAGCTTTTCTTAATCGACTTTTACAACTATGAAAATTGATGATGATGTGATTGTGTGTTTTTGTGATATCTCAACTAATGCCCTAGAGCCTCCTTTTATAGACTAAGGAGTCCTATCGGCTACCAATACAATTCCTAAGATATCTCAATCTTTTCTAAACATAAACATAATCTTATAAATAAATACATTATGTATATCTTGTACATAAATATCTCAATACTTATCTTCACAAGTATTCTTGTTCTCCAAACAATCTTTATCTTTAATTCATCTTATCCTCTTAGACAGTGAAGAAAGTCTTCACACAGTTGTAAATCCTTTTCCACCACAGCACTAATAAACATAATCAATATAACATTAGTACTAAAGCAGGGTATAAATACACGAACAGTATAACTTGTACTAGCAGTCTAAATTTACTAACTTGGCAAAAGCACTAACTACTTAGCTTAAATTTTAGTCTTCAACACTGAGCAGTCTTAACTTCAACTAACAGCAGTAACTATATGCTATTAGTACTAAATTATACTAACAGTAGTAACTAGCAGTGGTAACATTATACTACCAGTACTAACTACTTAGCATAATTTGCATTATGTACATGAGCAGTAGTAACTTTAAGAAATCCATGAAGTCTTTTAAGTCCCAACATAATGTGCGGAAGCGAATAAAAGTTTTAGAAATTGACAACGATGTTTAAACAGTAGATAATAGCATTTCTTGAAAATCGGCCCAATGCATAGCGACATCAAATAGCAAGCAAAGACATCCACGGCTAAGCACCTGAGAAAAACATGCTAAAACGGTCAACATAAAGTTGAGTGAATTCATAGGTTTTATAATTAAAGTGGACCACAAGTTCACAGTACGTACGTGACAGTTATAACAGATACAAATTCACATAAAAAGAATGTATTTACTATTGCACAAATCTCATGACAACCGGAAGCTCAATTTAAAAGGAAGCATTTTAACGCCAAATAGTATGTACCACGCCCTAAAGGTATCTGACCAAGATCACCTATTGACATCCACATGGTATATATCCGTTTGTTCGGGACCTCCGAATCTAGTAAGCGCTACTTACCCGGATAGGGATAGATTAATACCCAATAGTGCCTATTTACAACATTCACATCTGTACTTAACACAGTACGTCGTTTAAGCATAGACGGTTCATGATAAATCGGCATTAGTGTCTATTCGCTACTTACCAACACGAATTCAGGAAAGAAAACATAAAGTAACTGTGTCCAGTAGTTTTAAAACAGCACTGTATCTCACTCTAAATTATCAAGTAAAAGTAGTAAAACATGGGGCTATGAACTCACCTTAGCAAAATGAGCAAATGATAATCACGTAAGTAAAAGATGATATAGAAATCTAGCCGCGACTTAGAATAATAATGCTTCTCAGAAACACAGAAAGTATGCCAAGAATTGCACAATATGTTCATCACCAAAATACATCCATGTTTGTTTGCTTTAGCTTGATTTTCAAATCATGACGAAATAAAATCATATAGTTCTTCGTTAAGTTTCGGCGTTTAACCAAAAATTACTATTTTTAGAAAGTTTCTATTTTAAGAAAGTTTTTAGTTTCGGGACATTAATACCGTCCCCTACATTTGTTAAGTTTTCATAATTCAAAACGCACTAACTAGCCTTAATTACTTAACTTCGATAAGGTCGTTCCGCTAAATTCCTTACAAAACTTAACTATTTTTGTAAACTTATCTCTTTTCCCAAAATATGCTAACGGCGTCTTTAAATGATACTAATCAATAGGTATGTGTTACTATATGTTTTGCTAGTGTTTAGAAAGTCCAAAAATGTCCGAAAGTGTCCGAAAACTCATTTTACTATTCACATCAGCACACTATTCATCCGGTTTTGTCGAAAAATGTTTCAAGTTTCATTTGGCTATAACTTGGTCGTTTTAAATCCAATTTTAATGTGCGATATATGAAAAACTATCTATTCGAAACGAGCTCTCCAAAAACTACTTTTACGCCTAATGAAAATATTTTTAGGTCGACCAAAACCCCAAAACAAATTCGGATCAGCAACTTTTTGTCAAAAACGCAACCAAAATCCACCCAAACTTCACAATAGTGCCTAATCTAGCCTAATCTCCATTCACAACTAATCCACAACAAAACCACACCTAAATCTAACATAATCCCTTCATTTCTATTGTTGCAAACACTCATCTACTTTCATATCACAAAACATAATTTTAACTATAAAAATAAACTAGTATCATTATTTTATGAAATCTTCCTCTTAACAATTTTCAAAAATTAAAACACAATATATGGATGTATAGATCTTGAACATATAAGAAGAATATAAGAAAAACCACAAAGAAAGATTCAAGATACTTACAAGAATGAAGAACAAGAAGCAATAACATAAGATCTATACCCAAAATTAATAGATCTTGAAAAACCCCAAATAAAAATCAAACCCTAATTTGTAGATCTTGAAGAAAACCCTTAAATCAAAGAACCAGTACATTGCAAACACATTTAGGTAACCTAGCAATGAACTTTTGAATAAAGTGAAGCTTGTTAGAAATCACAGTAAGTAAGTTAGTGTTTGTATGTATGTGTGTGTTGTGAGCATGAGACAAAGAGGGAGAGAAAACAATTTTTGAGGCTATGAAGTGAATGAAAACCCTAAGTTAAGATAAGTGTATGTATTTATAGGCCAAGAGCTAGGTTTGTTGACTTGTCAAGAAGAGTATAAGTGACCAACACACACCAAAGGGATGTTTGTGTGGTTCGGCCGAAACATAGCCACAAGGACCATATGGTTTAAAATTTTGTGCCTTGGTTTATCATAGATGTATAAGTTGGTCAATTGAAGTCAAAATGGTGTACATGTGATCAAACATCACATGCATAAGTAAAATGGTGATATTTGTGCATGAATGAGACATACTCATGTGTCACTTTCACACACATGTGTGGTAAGTTCAAGAAAAGATGTCATTTGTTTAATTTCAAGACTTATGGTGCATTTGGCTTGGGTTTGGGCGTCTAATATATAGAGGGGAGGGATGAACGAAATTTTTAGCTTAACAAAATGAGATGGACGATAACTAAAGTTTAAACGAAAAGATTTCGACTTTTCGAGGTTCCGTTATGTCAAAAACGTGAAAAACACAATTTAGACAATAAAGCGTAAAAATAAATACCGGGAGTGATCGTAAACTACAAAACACTTAGAAAAGATAAAATAACTCATATAATATCTAAACTAATGAATATCCGATGTCGGAACGCGTCCGATGACGTTTTTTAGATTTACGCGGGTTTACTTCTTGGTAAACCGCCAGATTCAAACGTAACGTATGAAAGTAAAAAATAATTGTCGGAAAAGTTTAAAATATTGATCGGAAATTCTCAGGGTGTGACAGTGAAGGAAATGATTTTTGGGGTTCAATTTTGCAGGAAGTCCTATTTTTATAGCAATCAAGACTATGAACACTTAGCAAGCAAATTTATATCTTATGCAAAGAAACTATCACAACTAATGTTTATAACATAAGAAATTACTTGTAACTACATTACTTAAGACCTATGTACTTCTCACGCTTTCATTCTCGCTATATAATTCCCAATTACTTTCAAAGTAGTCATCATGATGCCCCATGAGACTCATATTGTGAAGGAAAGATTGGTGTTTAGGTTTGTGTAAGTTTGTATTAACGGACGTGATGTGTCTAAATAAACGAGTGAGTAACATTATACCCCGTAGACACAAGTCATAACAATAGAAGTTCATACTTGTGATTTTAGTTTAAAAGTCCTAGTGTATGCCTAAATGAAACAAATGTGGAGTAACGATTATTTCGACTCTAATTAAAGAAAACCTAAGAAATAATTTAAACGCTCCTTGATTTAATTTTGCTCAACCAAGAATGTCGAAAAATATATATTGGATTATATATTTCGGCAATAAGTATGAGATCATCGTGAATGCAAGAAAAACGTTTTTAGCATATATATATTGATGACGTATAACAGGTACGACACAATTAGGCTCCGGACTAACTAAACAAATAACAAGCATAACCGGCCAGAACTAAGCCTAGGATCACACTGGCCACGGTCTGAACGCAACAAGACGGACACGGATCAGTCACAGGCCGCTTCCACATGCCACATACGGATCAACTGACGTCCGCGAAAGGTAATCCGTGTCCGCAATCACAATAACCGCAGACCCTTTACCGACAAGGGCCCCACTCCGACCATTACGATTGTAGGCGAAATATTAGAAACCCTAGTACTAGACTCGCCTATAAAAGGAATCCTCTAACACTCCAAATGGTATGATTTTCTCACTTTTCCCAATACACACACATACTTCTGACAACATGCTTTCTTACTCTTACGCCGAAGTCTAATCGTGGGGTACGTCCCCACGGTAAGGCTAACGGTTTACTTTCACTTGTGCAGGAAATCGTCTCAATTACTTTGTTTAGTACAAGATCTAATCCCAAGAAAGCTTGAAGGTCCAGTCCAACAAGCAGTCTAAGCCCAATCCGTACCCAGTCACACATTTTGTACTAACAAGTTGGCGCCTTCCGTAGGACCCAGTACACAACTGCGTTTTCCAAAATTCTCACCATGAGCGAACCATCAGAGCTTATTCCCAGCCCACCCACGTCCGTCGTGCAAAACACAGTGGGAAGAGGAAATGAGCAAGTCGTAAAAAACTCAAATAGGCTCGTGTCTGACGCAGCCCTCCGAGAGTACTGCGACAAGTATTATCATCAGTTGTAACCAATAATAGCTGAAAAAGTGCACCAAGAAAAAGTGCAGCAGGAAAAACTAAAAGAGGTGAAAGCTCGTCTTAACTTCGAAGGATGTTCAGGAAAAAACTCGAAAATCCAAGAAGTGTCACAACACTCCAAGTCCAGAACACCAAACGTAAGAGGGGAACACCAAAGGGGACGAAGCTCCGTCCACTCCCGTAGCATGTCCGGAAGCCCCAAACGTACCAACATCTTTTATAGGATAAGGCGTGATAGGTCAGAATCACCTAGGCACAAGCCGGTAGGTAAGGGAAGAAGGGACGGAGGAGTATTCAATAGGCTGGGATGCATGGAAAAGAGTGTGTCTGCACACTCGGAAAGCCGCTACCAAATTTCCCGCTCAGGAAGAACGAAATCCGTCCCTAGAAAACGTCACTATGAAGGAACGTGTTCACGAAGGACAAAGATGCTCTCTGAAAGTGAAGTCAGCGCGAGGGGGGGGGGACACTGGAAGTCAAAATCAAAAAAGCAAAGGTCAAGCATTGAAGAGGACGACCTATCACAACCATGGGTATGTGAAGAAACAGATCCCTTCACACCCCGCATCCGCTACTTTGACTTCCCAAAAAAGATCCGGATGCCAAATAATGTCAAAACATATGAGGGAAGTGATGATTCAGAAGATCACTTAAAAATCTTTCAAGCAGCTGCAAAGGTGGAAGTGGAATGATGGGCAATGCCGACATGGTGCCACATGTTCAATTTCACACTTACTGGATCTGCTAGGGTATGGTTCGATGACCTACCTCTGGAATCCATTGACAACTATGACGATTTAAAAAAGGCATTCCTAGCAAACTTCCTTTAACAAAATAAATGTATCAAAGATTCGGTAGAAATTCACCACATCAAGCAAAGAGAGGGGGAATCTACAAAAGATTTCGTGCAAAGATTTAAGGCTGAGAGTAGACACGTCAAGGGAGCCTCAAAGTGCATGAGAATCTCCAGATTCATGCACAGAATCACCAGTCCCGAGCTAATTAAACGTCTACACAACAACATCCCAAAATCAGTGGATGAGGGTTACTACAGCATTCCTCGGGGGAGAGGTGGCAGTTTCCAACCAAGTACGAAAGAAAAAATTTCTGGCGTGGAAGCAACAGGAAGATGGGAGAAAACAAAATTTTGAAAGAAGGGGAAATTTCAGGAATCAACAAAGATCAGAGCGGAGGCGTGACAAGTTCACACTCCTCACAAAATCCCCAAAGGAAATTCTGGCTTTAGATAAAGGCAAATTTAAAACTCCGCCACCAATGACAACACCCGTTGAAAAAGAAATAACAACAAGTTCTATGAGTTCCATAGGGAAGTGGGACACAACACTGATGAGTGCATGCATCTGAGAATATAAATTGAAGAATTAATAAAGACTGGAAAGCTGTCGCACGTGATCAAGGAGTTAAAACAAGGCAGCGAAAAGGATCAACCAAAAGTAGCAAAGAAGGGAGAAACATCCAGAAAGGATAAGCCTCTTGAAATCTTGATGGTTCAACCATGGCAGAGGGTGGCTAGACAAAGGATTACACAAAGCTTCTCCCTCAATCCAAAAATTTCGTTCCCACCCTTAGGGAATAAGGAAGGAACAAAAGGCCCAATGATCATTGAGGCAAGGATAGGAGGTCACTTCATACATCGCATATATGTGGATGGAGGATTAGCTTCAGAAATACTATACGAACATTGCTTTAATAGGCTCCGTCCGGAAGTAAAGAATCAAATGGTTCCAGCTACCGCACCCCTCATTGGCTTCAGCGGAGAAATCATATGGCCAATGAGACAAATATTGGTGCCAGTAAAAATAGGGGATGCAGAGTATTCAACCTCTACATGGATGAATTTTGTGGTGATGAGATCACCATCTCCGTACAATAGGATCATAGGAAGGCCAAGGGTGAGGAAGATTCAAGCAGTCCTGCCAACAGCTCACTGAATGCTAAAATTCCCAGTTCTAGGAGGAATACTCACTCTACGAAGCAGCAGGATAATCCCACTCAAGTGCACAATGGTCTCCAAACCGGAAGCACAACCTTCCTCCATCAGCCAAGCTGCAGAAGAAAGGATCAGAGTAGCAATTCATCTGGAATACCCAGAGCAAACAATTGCAATAGGCTCCACCCTAATAGAGGATGGACGGAACGCGTTGTGTGAATTACTTAGGCGTAATCTGGACATATTTTCTTGGAAACCCAAGGACATGAAAAGGGTTCCGCGACACCTAGCAGAACATCGCCTGAACTTCCGAGAAGGATGCATTCCAGTCCGACAAAAGAAAAGAAGCCAAGCACCGAAAAGGAACAAGGAAATACAAGAGGAAGTAGCAAAAACTTTAGACACCGAAATAATGAAGGAAGTCCATTACCACAGCTGGTTGTCAAACCCTGTAATGGTAAAAAAATCATGACGACAGCTGGAGGATGTATGTGGACTTCAAAGACCTGGACAAATCATGCCCTAAAGATGGTTATCCACTCCTAGAAATAGATTGTAAGGTGGAATCCCTTTGCAGATACCCCTTCATGTGCTTCCTAAATGCATACAAAGGATATCACCATATAAAAATGGCGAAGGAAGATGAGAAAAAAATGACGTTCATTACCAGCCAAGGGATATTCTGTTACTCCAAAATGCCTTTTGGTCTAAAGAATGCCAGAGCAACTTATCAACGATTGGTAGACAAAGCATTCCAAAATCAAATTGGCAGGAATTTAGAAGTATACGTGGACGATCTGGTGATCAAGAGCCGCACGAAACAAGAGATAATAAGGGATATCGAAGAAATGTTCAGGATTCTACGAGAGAAACACACCCCTCACAAATTTAATATTATCATTATTTTCATCCTTAACCATTACCACACCCCTTAAACACTATATAACTTCACATTATTCACCCTAAAACATTCCCAACTCAAAATCACCAATCCTAACAACATATCATTAACCCTATTTCCCTCACCCAATTAAAAACCACCAATACATCATTCTCAAATACCAAACCAATTAACAACTCAATTCTAATTTCACAAATCCTATCATACCACATTAACAACTTCCATAATCATAATCCCACCACAATAACTCAACATTATATTCCAACCACTACCCTCCCTCATTACAAATATCACCTCTATATAACTAAACTTCCATATCCTCTTACATCTCCAATATAAGTCGCATAAATCTACTCTGACATAAAGATCTATTCACATCCACACAAACACATAAGACTAGATAGACAAGAATAACAAAACACTCCCATTCCTTCCCTCTGCAAACTATCTCTCATCATCCATCTATAGAGCTCATCACCCAGATTTCAAATAAAGAATATCAGATATAGATATATAATTAGCGCACACATCTCTAAAATATAAATCTGTAACATATATATAATATCATATATATAGATCATGATATAGCCAAAAGAAACTAAAGAGATGAACAAGATATATAGATACACACTCTATATATAGATATCAACAGTACAAGTAGAAAATGTCTATGAGATGAGAGATATATGACTCATTATAAGTACAAGTACAATAGTAAAGTAGGATGTGTTCTTGGCAGTTTGTCTTCAGATGTGCGTGCGAACTGCCCAGCTTCTGAGTGAACGTGCATGCAGTATATGTACCGTACTATTGTATTGTGTTGAGCAGAGACTTCTGGATGCGCTTGGACTTCTGCTATTCCTATGCTTTGTAATGTCTCCTATATCCCCATGGCTATATGGCCTCGTAGTATTGCAGCGGTGCCCTCTAATCCAGAGAGAAGCTGAGGAAGAACTTCTGGATCCATGAGCAATATTCATGGATGGATCATCCTGCATAGATGGTTCCAGAGCTGGCCTAATACTTACAAATTAGGAAGGAACAAATTCATTTATGCTCTGAGATTTAGGTTGGATGTAGCCAAAAACAAAGCCGAGTACAAAGCTTTAATATCCGGCCTCAGAATCACGGAGCAAATGGGTATAAAAAACCTTCAAGCAAATGTGGAGTCACGACTAGTGGCTAATCAAGTCAAAGGATCTTACATAGCAAAAGAGTCAGGCATGATACAATACCTAAAGAAAGTGAAAACACTCGCCAACAGTTTCAAGAAGTTCACAATCAAACAGGTGCCCAGAAGTGAAAACAAAAAGGCTGATGCCCTAAGCAAAATTACGTCCACTAGCTTTGCTCACCTAACTAAGCAGGTCCAAGTGGAAGAGCTCAACGAAAAATCCATCAATGAAGCAGAAGTGTTAGCAGTTGTGGAGGAAGAAGGAGACACATGGATGACTCCAATCTATGAATACCTCATGGAAGAAACACTCCATGCGGAAAAGGAAAAGGCAAGAGCCGTGCAAGGCAAGTCAAGATGGTACGCTATAATCAAGGGAGTCCTATACAAGAAATCATATCTTGGACCGTGGTTACGGTGCGTTGGGCCACTACAAGCAAATTATGTTTCGAGAGAAATCCACGAGGGGTCTTGTAGTATGCACACTGGAACAAGATCTGTGGTAGCAAAATCCATATTGACATGATACTTCTGGCCAACAATGCATGCGAATGCAAGAAAGATGATTCGGGAATGTCAAGATTGCCAAGTTCACTGCCCCATGCCAAGAAACCCACAACAAAAACTGACTCCCATCATGTCCTCGTGGCCATTCTACAAATGAGGGATTGACATAGCCGAACCTTTCCCGAAAGGACCTGGCAAGGTCAAGTTTCTGATAGCAGCAATTGACTATTTTACAAATTGGATTGAAGCAAACCCTGTCGTAACAATAACAGGTAATCAGATCAAAAAGTTTGTATGGGATAACATAGTCTGCAAGTTCGGCTTACCGAGGGAAATAATATCTGATAACGAAAAGCAATTCAGGGACAACCCATTCAAATATTAGTGTGAAAAGTTGTGCATCCGCCAACGCTTTGCCTCTGTCAAGCATCCACAAGCCAATGGCTTGGTGGAAAGAGCAAATAGAAGCTTATGATAGGGAATAAAGGCACGACTGGATGAAAGAAGCAAGGATTGGATTGAAGAAATCCCACATGTCTTATGGGCACAACGCACCATGATCAAGTCAAGCAATGGAGACACACCGTTCTTGCTCACATATGGAATGGAAGCAGTAATTCCAGCAGAAATTGGCATGCCTACCTTAAGGACATCGAAAATAGACGTGGTGCCGATTGATGAAGCTTTGGAAATCAATCTTGATCTTTTGGAAGAAATAAGGGAGCAAGCAGCAATCCACGAAGCAAGAAGCAAGGCACAGATAGAAAGATATTACAACTCCAAAGTCCGCAACACAAGCTTCAAGCCAGGAGACCTTATGTACCGGAATAATGATGCAAGTCATGCAAAAGATAGCAAAACGCTGGGCCCTAAGTGGGAAGGACCGTATGAAGTAATGGAAGCACTAGGCAAAGGAGCATACAAGTTCAGGGACCGCAATGGAGAATTCCTTTCGCGAACTTGAAACGTCCGCAACCTCAAAAAATGTTACGTGCATGAAATGTTAGCACCCTACCCACGCAAATTTTGTAGCAGAGGGGGCAATATTTGAATTTCTTTTCTCTCATGTAATGTCTCTCAATTAATTTAATGAATGTTTTTTTGGATTTTTGATTACTTTATAATATTTTTGTATTTTTTTATACGAAAATATTCACAAAAACAAGAATAACTTCCGAGGAAGGATCTTCAAAAAACAATCTTCAAACGATAACTTGAAATTCGTAACACAGCCTCCCCGGCAACGGCGCCAAAAATTGATCGAGTCAATAGTATATATATATATATATATATATATATATATATATAATATAGGTAAATCAGTAAATCACTTTTAACAAGAGCAATAAACCAATTCACAAATAAAATATAATTCCGGAAGTATCGATTTCGAAAGTGACCCCTTCTAGTCGTTTCCCGGGTCGTTAATGTTCCAACGAGGCGTGAATTGAACTTCGTGTTGAAATTTGTGATCGGGATTTTGAATAGATTAAGATTTTGATTTTGGTTTCTAATTTCTACAATGATAATGCAAAAACAACGCAAAGGAAAGCAACAATTTAAGCAATTACGAAATAAGCACGAAAAAACGTTAACGGGATTCTAAAATGCAACCTAAAAACCTAAAACTTCAAATTTTAACCCTAGAAAAGCAAATTTAATTTTTAAAATACCTAAATGATTAATAAATTTTTTAGAAAAAAGAATTATATTTTTTTTTGACTTTTATTTAATTTATTATAAATTAAAAACACTTTAAATCTAAAAATATTATTAAAAATGCTAAACTAATTTATAAAAATCTAAAAAAAAGGAAAAGTACTTCTAACAGATCTAATCCTAAGAAAAATAAAACTAGACAAGAAGCTTTTAAGAATAAGCTGTAAATCAGCTAATAAGCTCGAATGAGCAAAACACTAAACACCCTTTAAATAATAAATGAAACAAACAATGAATGGAAAAGACCCAAGGGCAAGTTGGTAGTAGAGAGTGGTGTTAAGGCATGTGTGTGTTGAGGGTGAGGTCTCAGGTTCGAGTCCTGGTCCTTACCTTTTTGAAAATTTATTTAAAAAAAAAAACTTTTTTCAACACTTAACTAATAAGCCTAAATAAGCGTGTTTTGTAAAACAACTTTTTATGAAAGACAGTAATAAGCCCAGAATAAGCAAAAAAAAGCAGTGACATAATATGCTAAACACTTAAGGTTTTTAAAGCTATATTGCAAACAGCCTATTAAGGGAACTTTAAGCTAGGATTTAAGGGACAAAAGCTATAAGCTAATGGGTAGATCCTCAAATAAGCTCAAGCGTGAACTACCTAAACTTAGAATAAGCCAATATAATTCATTTTAAACAACTAAATAAGCTAGAAAATAGCACTAAAAACAGGCAGTTTACTGTTTGTGATTTCTTTTTAAGATTAAGAAAAAGTCTAAGATAGCTTTTGCAGCCCTATAAATAAGCATTTGAAAGATGGTTTAAGCCACTAGAAAGCTAAAACAGATAAGCCTTGGACTCCAATGAGCTTATAAAAGCCAAATTTAAACCATAGAACAGGTTATAACTTGTTAAAAATAAAGATCCAAAAGGGTATTTCAAAACTGAAATGCTTAACCCCAAGACAGAAATATCAAAAACTTTAAAACTCAATGAAACAGTAAAAGGTCTTAAGGTTCCAGGTTCTAGGGATGATTTTGATTAGAAAACTGGTTTTAAGACTTATTCTATGAACACAAAAGACAGTTTATGACAGATGAGATAAATCGTCAAAGGACAAATGCAGACTTAACCAATTACTTTCTAATGCTAAAAGAGACAAGAATGAACCTTAAAACAATACTAATGCAAGCTATATAACCAAGATCTAAAAATAAGCAGTTAAACAAAACAAAGATACTGTGCGAACCTACGAATCCATGCAAAATACTTTAAAACTGATTTTAAGACTTTTTAAGCTAGAAATTCTTGAAAACAGATGTTTAACTAAGTATAATAAGACTAATGAGCCAATTCCAACCACTGATAAGCACTAAGGAATAAGCAAATTAAATAAGCTGATTTGGGCTTTTCAAGAAAGATTTTATGAAAACTTAGGAATTCTTGAGGACAGATTATGAGAGGCATAAAACTAAATCAAATAAGCAACATAAGGACTAAATAAGCAGTTTAAAGCAACAATTAAGCAGGAATAAGCATAAAATAAGTAAAACATAAAAAAAGCAAACTGATAAATAAGACAAGTACCTTAATCTTTTGCTCTAAACAAGAATTAATTTCTCAAGAGAGCTTTGATCAACAAGCTCTAGCTTATTTTCATAAGCTAGTAGACACCAATAAGCCCATTCCTAATTGGCTTATCATCTAAAAGCTTAACAATTGTGGAACAGTAATGAAAAAGGATTAATGAAACTTCACTTTTATTAAATATTCTTGAAAGTACAATGCCTTGAAGGTAAAATGCTTATATTAAAAGCTTAAGAACAGGAAATTGAATACAATGCAGGAAAAATAAAATTACTGAAAAGAAAGTTCATAAAAAGATAAAAGATGATCCTTCTTGCTCGAAATTCTTCTTCTATTTATAGGGCTATGTGGTGAGGTGAAACTGCCAATTCCTTCAATTCTTCCCAATCATACCAAAATTGCTTATGGAAAGCAATTATCATTGCCAATCACCATTAAACCTGTTTGTTGAGTGTTTTGACTTTCCCATAATAGTTATGCGTCATTTTTCGCCCAATAGGGAGCCTTGAATCTGCCACGTAGATTTGGGAGTGTATTAGGAGGGCGTTCGAAGCATTGGAGAAGTGGTTTTGCCCTGTTTTGGGCCTTCGCGCCCTTTTCAGGTTTATTTAATTATATTTCAAAATTAGGGGTTAAAGGATAACGGGTGTTAAGGGTTTGTTTAGTTTAAGGACTAACGGTGTTAGTCCTTGGGGACTAACGGTGTAAATCTCCAAGGACTGGTGGTGTAAAAGGTTTTAACAGGATTATTGTTAAGGCTATTAGGCTCATTTGGTTTGGGCCGGATTTATGGCTTTTGTAATTATAAGGCTTTGTTTAAATGGCTTAATGGGCTAACTTGGCCCATTAACTTGGGTTGGGTTGGCCCACTAAGATGCATACGCCTTTGGCTTCGGTTTTCCACGCTCTTTCTAATCCCGTGCTCGGTTTTTGTTCCATTTTTTCCTCGTTTTTGTCTTTTTGTAAGTATCCGTTACCTGCACAGTGAACAACACAAAACAAGCATATATTTGGCATTTTATGTTTGTTTTTTGGTTATTTAATCTCGTTTTATTGAGAAAAAGGTATGTGTATTTAAGCACAGACCAAATCCCCTCATACTAAACTATTGTTGTATCCTCACGCAATGAAATAAATCCATGTTTAGAAAACCAAAAATTTCAATCCCCTTAAATTAAATACCTTGAAAAGTAGCAAAGTGTAGAATTTAAAAGATTAAGAAATTACTAGTTTTTTAAACACTCCCCGTTTTTACCATTTTCTTTCTTGTACACATATTTTTCTTATTTTCTATTATATACAACATGCTTGACTTTCATTATTGATAATAACTTTTAGGATCACTGAATAAGAAACACCTCAATCCTAAGGTGCCCTAGAAGGATAAATTCATCGTCCTTGATTTTTCACTTATTCCCAAACTAAGCTTAAAACCGAAATCACTGTTAATTATAAGTTGGGATGCTAACGCTACTCATATTTACAATTTGTGTAAAACTTTTCCTCCCGACAGATATTATATATTAAGGTGTGTGTGCTCAATTTGAATTTTGACCATCCAACCCACGTTTTTAGATAGCTATAACCTTTCCAAGTTTCACGTTCCACTTTTAGTTATATGAATTCAAAGGTGAGATTGTCCCATGTAGCAACATTTCTTCTCGGCACATCCCAACCTCGTCGGCTAAGTGACCGGCCTTTTGACACCCCTCAGAGAATAATTTGTCGAGACTCTGACTTTTGAACCCTTTACTAAAATTTTCCGTAAAACTTAGTAAGTTTATAACTCAAAGCAAGCTAATTCCTCCAAAATTAAGACATTGTAGGTAAGTTAATTCCTTTAGAGTGACTTTCTTCTCGGAACCTCCCGACCTCATCGGTCAAGTGCCCAGGCTTTTGACACCCCACAGAGAATACTGATTAGAATTAACAAACGTCTGGTTTCAAAGTTTTGTAGGGATTAACAAGTTTAAGTTCAAAGGAATGTTTAAATTTTAGAAAAAGACATTTTCCCTTTATTTATTAAGCAACATATACTAGCAACATTATTATATTTTTCACATCATTTTTATTTTTATTTTTAATTATTTTTTTCATTTTTTTGCAACATTTATATTTACACCGTTTAGAGGGAAAATTTCTTTTTAGAAAAAGACATTTTCCCTTTATTTATTAAGCAACATATACTAGCAACATTATTATATTTTTCACAATATTTTCATTTTTTTTCTTTTTTTTGCAACATTTATATTTACACCGTATACAGGGAAAATTTCTTTTTAGAAAATTAAAACATATTTTTTTTATCAAAAACTCTTATTTATCAATTCATCGATAAAGTTTTTTACTCTAAAAATATTGATCTTAACGGACTTTTAAGAGTGATAAAATTCTAACTTGTCTTTCAAAAAGAGCACGTATTATTAGTCATTTTAGAAGCTACTGGGAGAAAAAGCCACAAATTACACTTATGAGCTTTTAAGATTTCCAACTAATCCTTGCTTAGCATTCCAACTTATATTTAACTCTATCATTTCTCGTTCTTCGCAAATTTAAAATCTTTAATAAAAGATCCACGAATGCTTAGCCAAATAAAATTAAGCTTTGCATATTTAAAGTCATTTATGGAAACTTGCAAAATCTTTGGCCTTTTGAGCTAGAATTCGCATTTTAAAGCTTCTTGTATAAAAGACTAGCAAAAGTTTATACATTTATAAAGGTTAAGGGAGTAAGCTAGAGCTCAACATGCTCGTTCAAGTCAAAAATTATTCTTATTCTCACCAGAGAAAAGTCAACATTTGTGATAAACACTTATTTTATTTTTGCAAATTTTTTAAATTTTGGCCTAAAATCACATTTTTGTATTTTCTTGGTAAAACGGGGTGAAAGACATAGACAAATGCAAGTGGGATCAAATTGATAGATTCCCCCTCTCATACTAGAACGATACATTGTCCTCAATGTGGGGGTTGCCACCTCCTCATACTAATCTCAATATATATTCCTAATATAAAAAGAGAATCTCAAGTAAATTTAAAGACGTTTATTAATTATTTTAAAGATTAAACGTTAGTCAATAAGATCAAGGATATAAGATTCCCGAAATAAGCATGCAAAGGGATGAAGATCGAGTGAGCGTTGGACAAAACCACGAGCACGAGAGTCTTCATAATCTGGGTAATCCTGACAAACATTATAGACAACAAAAACACAAGATTGGAAGAGGCGAGCCCCCTCACGTCACACTTATTAGAAAATAGAAAGAAGACAGAAACACAGGTTGCCTCCTGAGAAGCGATTTATTTTTGTTAACCGAGTCATGAGCTTGACTCGACCCCAAATTTAATTATCCATGGGGAAGGTTTGGAGATCTGGAACAACCATGGGTGGTATGTCCCCTCCAAAGTAATGTTTGAGTCTATGACCATTCACCTTGAAGTTAGGTCCGTTGGTGAAGATAACTCAATGGTACCATAAGGGAAAAATTAGGTGACGGTGAATGGTCTGGTCCAACGGGTCTTAAGCTTGCCCGAGAAAATCTTTAATCGAGAATTGAAGAGAAGGACTCAATCACCAACGTTAAAGACGCGGTTCTTGATTTTGGAGTCGTGAATCTTCTTCGTTTTCTCTTTGTAGATTAAAGAGTTCTCGTAAGCTTGATCACGAAGTTCATTAAGTTCATTCATTTGAACTTTTCGGTGATCACCAGCGGTCTTAAGGTCGAAGTTGAAGTGCTTCAAGGCCCAATATGCCTTATGTTCAAGCTCGATGGGAAGATGACAAGCCTTTCCGTACACAAGCTTATAAGGAGTGCACCCGATGGGTGTCTTAAATGCGGTACGGAAAGCCCATAATGCATCTTCCAACTTATCGGACCAAGAAGCACGGTTTTCACCTACGGTTCTTTCTAATATACGTTTCAAACCACGATTTGAAACCTCCACTTGTCCACTCGTTTGTGGATGATACGCGGTAGAAAGTCGGTGGGTAACCCCATATTTAAGCATGACCTTTGCGAATTGGTCATTGCAAAAATGAGTACCGCGATCACTAATAATAGCACGAGGAGTTCCAAAACGGGCGAAGAGAGATTTTAAGAACTTACAAACAACTCGGGCATCATTAGTGGGGAGCGCTTTCGCTTCCACCCATTTAGACAAGTAGTCTACTGCCACGAGAATGTACTTGTTCCCTCGAGAAGACGGGAACGGGCCCATAAAGTCGATGCCCCATATGTCAAAGATCTCGCAAACTTGAATTGCATTTTGAGGCATTTCATCACGTTGCGAGATTTTGCCTTGACGTTGACAAGCGTCACACCGTGTGACCAAGTCATGGGCATCTCGATAAATCATCGGCCAATAGAAACCAGAATCAAAGACTTTTTTAGCGGTGTAGTTGGCACCATGATGTCCCCCGGTGGGTCCATTATGGCAAGCCGTGAGGATATCAACGGCTTCTTGGCCGTATACACACCGTCTAATCACTTGATCCGCACAAATCCTAAACAAGTAGGGGTCGTCCCAAAAATAATGCTTAACATCCTTAAAGAATTTCTTCTTTTGTTGGGACGACATCCCTTTTACAATAAAGTTCCCCGCATGGTAATTTGTAATATCGGCAAACCATGAGGTGTTAGAATCACCACAAAAAGTCACCATCCCAAGTGTCTCAAGAGGAAATATTTCGGTAATTTCCCCAGGACTAGCATCGCACATAATTTCAAAGGGCAAGTCCTAATCGGGGGCAACTAATATTGGAGCTTCGGTTAGTTTCTTCTTAAGGATCTCAAACGCCTCTCTACACTCGGCTGAGAAAATGAATGGAGTCTCTTTTTCAAGAAGACGAGTCATTGGCTGGGCGATTTTAGAAAAATCTTGAATAAATCAACGATAAAACCCGGCGTGACCTAGAAAACTCCGAATTCCTTTGACGGACGTGGGAGGAGGTAATTTTGCAATAACATCAACTTTTGCCCTATCTACCTCAATCCCAGATTTCGAAATCTTGTGGCCGAGGATGAAGTATAATGGATATCATAACACAATGAATGATCTAGGGGTTGGCCAATTTATCTTAGAGAGAGAAAGTGAGTTCTAGTGAGAGAAAATCTACCTTATATGTGTGTATGATAGAATGAACAACCAACCCCTTCCCATGGCTGGAAACGGGTATAAATACAATGTTATAGATGCCCCTAACGGGCTATGGAGTGGGCTTATATGTGGGTAAAAGACCCAACCCAATTCCATAAGTATTATGATAACTACCGAACTACGAGCTATGCTATTCTAAACAATACACGAGGTGACTGAGTCTTTTTCATAATCCTAACAATCTCCCCCTAAGGGAGGTCACCCCATAAGTTACAAATTAAATCCTAGCATTGTATGAGTTGATCTTTAACTCTGGCTCGTAGTCTTTTAATTCTTCAAGATCAATCATTGTACTGCAAGTAGTGATCTTTAAGATTTGTTCCTTAGATTTATGTGATCTTTGAGCTTTCTTTAAGATCATCATCTACAGTAAATCTCTTAATCGTCCATGTTGTGGAGTATTGCCTTCATGTGATGATGTGACCTTCGGACCGGCATACTCACACTCTTTTGGATCATGATAACAAGCATCAGAGTTGCAGAAGCGGTGTTGTAAGTCTTTCAGCTATCATGATGTCTTTAACAAAGTATATGAGGTGTGAGCATGGGGTTGTAGATTGACGCGTTTTTGGCCAGCAGCTACAACCATCGGGATTCCTGCAAGTATACGTTAGTGATAAACAAATGAAGGTGTCTTTGTTCACTTTCGTTGAATAAGGTTTCAAGAACCACGGTTCCCCGTTAATCAGTATAAATATTGCCTGTGATTAGGTAGACTTCCGAAGAATCTCCTTGATAGGGTTTCGCAGCTACACTAGCAGTTCTCAAACCGAAGTGTCTCAAAGTAGACAAAGCACGGAATGAGTGAATCAGTGGATTAAAACCCACTGATTAATGAGAAATTGATTTGAAAATCAGTCATGTGTCACTCAGGAAAGAATTTTTGTGACACATCAAAAGTTTATAAAAAATCAATTTTCATCAGAAACACTTTTGTTTTGAAAGATATATACAATCAATGTGCTCGAAAATCAGTTATTGAGCACATCAAAAGATTTTTACAAAACTATTCGTCAATTAACTGCCTGGAACAAGTTTGATTCATAAAGAATCGCACCATCGTTGCTTTCCATTTATCACAAGTTTAATCCATAATAGATCTCACATGTCACCTACCAAGAGTTTGTTTGATGTTGACTCTAGAAGGAGTTCCATCTTCATTGTGATTACTTACGTATCACTCGGATGTTCTAGCAATACCACGAGGATAATGCATAGGACTCTTTAGATATTACTTGGTATTCACAGTGTGTGAATAACAAATGTAAGTTGAATTAGTATCCTAGCGAGATATGTGGATGATCTTATGGCTTTAGACTCAATAGTGCATTTTTGGTTTTAAGTAGTCGGAGGCTAGAGCAGACTGCCACCTTTTCAATATCGTCTAACTCGAAGTGAGAGAGACGATAGAAATGTATTGATCTCCGTGAGAAATGAAACAAGAATCCTTTGAGGGATCTTGAGTGGCTAGGGAGGGTTATGCAGCGTATCACTGGGTCCATGATACTTGTCTTCAATGTCAGCAATCAACCATGTGATTTTGACAGCATATGTATTGACCCGGTTTATGCCTAATGTTCCAGTACTAGCTCCATCTCAGTCTGCACTATTCCCTTATTCTCACGTTACTCCATCTTTAATCATACCTAAGGACATCTACACTAACTAGTGGTTTGTCCCTAGGTAGATCCCTCTGGCTCTAGCAGGATCGTGGGAACGAGTACCTAACCTTATCATCCTTATAACTCCGATAAATTAATTACAGGGTCGGTCTTTGGTATTTCCTCAATTGCCATCATACACCATTCGCTCCCCCTCAATATGTGCATTGATATTCGAAAGAGTTTAGCACACATGGGAGAGCCTACACTTGAGTTCAAAAGATCACATTTTTATCAGATTTTCATATTAAAATCACATTCTCTCCCCTGATCAAAAATTGCAAACCCGTTGAGATTTTAGATCTCAATTGATTTAAGTTAGGAAAATTTGGGAGAAAATGTGTCTGATTTATACTAGTCAATAATGTAACATATTCATGCTCCCCCTTAATTAGCGAGGGACATATTCCGTGTCAGTTATTATGAGTTTGTTCTAATGGTTTCAAAATTTGACACAAACTCAGAAAACCAAATAAACTGATAACACATCTTAATCACTACGTTATAATGTACATATTACAACAACATATATAAATATACCCAACAAAAGATGGATCTTGATTGCAGAGATGATGTGGTCATTCGGTTCGCCGCAGAAGTCTGTACTCTCCTTCTCTTATTCGTCTACCAACAAATCTTTCCAAGTTACGGAAGATCCTCCTTGTCTTAAGCCGTTTCTGAATGGCAAACATGAACTCCTTTCTTCTGTCGAGATCTTTCCTTGTCCAAAATCGTGTGTTCAAACCCGAATTCAACATGTTAACCTTGAATTCCTTGACCCGGTAGTCCAATGCCTTATCAATATGTTACAGAGTGCCGTCACTGAACTTGTGGATCTCATTGAACCGCATGATCATCTGAACCCCATATTTATCCCTAAATGTGATGGCTCTTG
This sequence comes from Tanacetum coccineum, assembly GCA_026074375.1. NCBI lineage: Eukaryota > Viridiplantae > Streptophyta > Magnoliopsida > Asterales > Asteraceae > Tanacetum > Tanacetum coccineum. The sequence goes on along the minus strand of BQNB010005028.1, from coordinate 32,077 downwards.
GAGAGTCAATTAATGTGAAGTCGTGCTTGAACTCAAAACCAGTTGCATCCCATCGAGGTTTGGTGAGGTTTAGTTGAGTCTGGTATCTCTCAATCCTCAGTTGGAAGTCTTCTACCCGTTGTCTGATAACCAGGTTTCTGATCCATAAGTTGACTGCAGTAGAGAGGATCTTCTTATCTTTGGGTAGAAGATGGTTCTAATAACCTTGAAGATTCAATAAGTACAGATCTTCAAATTCACTCGGGTACATATATTTGAAGTCCCTTTCCACAATAATATATTCGTTAAGATCAGCTCTATGAAGGACAATCATCTTCATGTAATCGTACCCATATAAGGAGAAAACTTCAATTCTAACAACACTTAAAATGCACATATGAGTTCGTACAGCTCTGCGGTCACCCTCAGATGTCTGTCTGTCAATGTAGAATCATTATCTTTGGAACCACCAGTGAGAAATACCATACATAGCAGCAATGTCATACTTGCACTCTTCTTCAATCCACATCTGATCAGGTACCATTTGCTCTAAACCAACATCAGGATAACACACCGCTTTCATCTTCAAGATTGACAACGCAGGTCTGCCACCCTTGCTACCATATCTTAGATACTCCAAATCTTTGTTAAAGAAGAAGTCAGCTTGAATTGTGACTTGCCCTGGCTGACCACCCAGTGGTAGTGGTTTGCTGACATTATACCTGATGATTGCATCGTCCACTTTATCGGTGAGTAGGTTATGATTCTTCCATTTGGTACTGGAGATGAATAACATTAGGATGGAAGACTTTGAAGATTTTAAATGCAGGTGCTTCCAGGTATTTTTATGTAAGTTCCTTGATCCCTTGCTTTTTACAAAACCAGTCTATAAAGATTGCCATGTCATCGGTCTGAGCAAGTAACGAGTTCTCTGGTGGAGGTGCATAGGTGGATGCAAAAGCAGATGCCCAGTTGTTCATTAGACAGGCAGGTCAGATGATGGAATGGACCAGGCAGGTTTTGGTGTAGCTGGTCTGTCTTCCTTAGAAAGTGGCTTCCACCAATCTTGCGTCAAGTTCACCTTAGGAATATGATCATTCCCGATGTCTTCATCATCAGATGAATGTACCTGTTCGTTGGGAGCCGTATCATCCTCCATATGTAGATCTTCAGGAATTGATGAAATAGACGGCTTGAGTCTTATGTCAGTAGTCGTCCAAGCCGTATATTCAGCTAAAGCATCTGTCTTTGAAGATCTTGGGAAAGCAATGCTTTTTGACTGATCACTCTGGTTGATAGATAGAGGTGGATGAGGAGGAGGCAATTGAGACGATCTAGAAGTTCCAAAAGCTCCTGAAGTTCCAAATAGACCTGCAGGTGGTGAAGGAGGGGGTGGCTAATGAGGTGGAGACCCAGGTGGTGTTTTTGGTGAATCATGTCTCTTTTTCTTATTTCTTCGTGCTTCAGCCAAATCAGTTAGGAGCTGGTCAGAGTAATCACAGTCCATTGACTTCTCCAGAGCTTCGTACAGCTTCTTGTGATCATCATGAGCTTTGTAGGAGTTGGTTTCCCAAATGCGGTGGTGAAGAATCTCTTTCATGTCAGCTTCTGGCAAATCTTTAAAGCGATCCCGGGGTGGAGCTTGAATAGCCCAGTCAACAGCATCCGTGACAATTTCATCCACTACTTTGCTCACCTGATGGGGAATGTCAAGATTCTCCAATTTGTACAATTTGGACCCATGTTTGTCCATCCTTTCCTCCAGGGCTAAGTTGTCTTGTATCAGATCCGTCATATGTTGTTCAAGCTCACCGATGCGCTTTATCAAGATGGAATCTGTAGTGCTTTGTTGTGGTTGAGGTGGTAAAGGAAGAGTTGTTATTGACGTTGTTGTTGTTGTTGCGGTTGTAATTACTGATAGTGGTCGATGTTCATTAGGAGAATCTGGTCTAGAAATGAGATCAATCACCAGTGATGTCATAGGAGGGATTGCAAACGTGTCTTGATGGATTGTGACGGACACCATCGATTTAGATTTGGTTTCTGCAGTTGTCTTCTCATTTTCTACATCAGAAGGTTTATCATTGAAGAATTGATTTCCAAAGCTTAAGTCTTTAGTAAGGTGTTGTAGAGAAGACAAGGTCCATGTAGAGCTAGCGGGTTCCTCAAGAACCACCTGTTCTTCAACCATTAGCTTGAGATTCTCCTGAACCTTAGGGTAGGCAGTTGCAATAAACCCTTCATCCATTTGCTCAGGGTTTTGTTGGTTTGAAGCATTAGTGGCCTCAAAGTCCATGTGTTCAAGGTTTGGTCCAGCATGAACAACATGACTTGATTGAGGTTGAGACTCTGCATCATCACCAGGGTTTGATCCAGCCTGGCCTTCGACTTGTTTACCAGGGTTTGGTCCAGCCTGGCCTTCATCTTGAGCTTCAGGATTAATCTCAGGAGATACATCATCATCAGATTCCGTCTCGCTGTCAGTCAGTCCAAGTTCAGCATACAATGAAGAAGATTCTTCATGACCCGAGGGTTCAGTTGGTGGGGGAGTGCGCCTCTGAAAGATAAACTGATCAGCAGGGCTCTTTTTCTTTGGAGTCAGAAGGTTGAGTAGAACTTGAGCAGCTTGTTCTTCACCGACTTTCTCTTTCCCCTTTCCTTGTACCTCTGGGAGTGGTTGAAATTTTCCAGATTCAGGTTCTCTGATCACCACCGGTGGAAGTGGACCCTGATGTGCAGCGTGAACATCTTTTAAACTTTCTTCCACTGCCATTTGCATATCAGCCTCTTCATCACCAAACCTAGGTTCATTCACTGGAACACCTTCATCTACGAACTCATCTACCAACTGAAGAGAGCTCTTTTGCGTTCGCTTCTTTATCACCTTACCAGCTTTAGGTCGTTTGGCTGGAGATGGTGCCTCAGAAGACTCCTTGACCAGTTTACGCTTTTTACTTTGGTCTTTCTTGGAGGGTTCAGTTGTTGCAGGTGTTGGTTTGGGTGGTTGAGAAGCAGTGGGCTTGAGAGCCTTGGCGGCTGCAGGTTTTGTGACTGGTGCTGCTTTAGGTGCTAAAGGCTTAGATTGCTTGGTTGCTTTGGGTTTGGTGGCCTTAGCAGGTTTAGGTGCAGGAGAGTCAGGATCACTAACTTCTTCACCGGCAAGATATCTTTGATGCTTAGCTACTTTCTCCAGATACGCATTGTAGTATTGTTCTCCTTGAATGTCAGCAGTGATAAGATTATTCGGAATAGGCATCCCAAAGACTTCCCGTTTGGTTCCCTTCGCACTAAACTTGAGATATCCCAGAACATACTCTTCATAAGGCAAATGAAGTGGAGAATCTGGCCTCGGGTGGAATTTGTGCTTGCTTTGTAAGTGATGGATGATCAGCTTGGTGAACCTAATACTTGGGATCACAATAGGATTGGCTTTCTTCTTTCCCTGAGTATGCAGTGCCAGATTCTTTTTGTCTTCGACGAAAGAATGGATGGATTGGGTGAATTCTTCCCACATCCTCTCTGCATAATCAATATGGGCTCGATTGACGACGCCCCAAAGAATCTGTAACACCGGAGCTCTTGGTCTCTCAAACGCTAAAGTCTTTCCCGTAAGACATAAATTAATGATAGTAGTGAGTGCCCTCCACGACTAAAATATGTCATTAGTCACGATAGCAGATAAGGTTCTGACAACTTTTGGGTAACCCAGTTCATTGACAAAGTTGATGAGAGCATCAGGTGTTGATGGGGAAGAAAATGGATTGTTGTTGTCGACTGGTGTGATCTGAAGGGCGTCTCTGAGTGTGTATTTGGTGAGATCGAACCATTGCTCATCTAGTTGACAGCTATAACTCTCGGTGTTTTTGACATATCGAACAGTGTCCTAAAACTGCTGAATATAGATCGATGGAATTGTCGAAGAAGCAGTGAAGGCTCTAAAGAAGTTGGTGTGCTTCAGAATATCTACAACAATCTTGTAGATTGGATTGCTCTGTGACCTTTCTACATCCAAATAGCAGTTTCTTTTTCCTACAGGTACCCAACTGTTGCGAGGCAGGATTTGATCATTTGTTCGAGTGGGTGGTGCCATAGCAGGTGCTTGTTCAGCAGGAGCATTGACATTAACATCAACCATTGTATCTGCATAATCACATCCACAGAGAGACATACATACAGAACGAAGACATTAGATGTGAGCAAATGCTCAGGAGTTAATCAGTTATGGACTAAATCCAAGAGAATGACACTTAGATCATATTAAAGTGGTGGACAACAAATTAGGTCAACTCTTGAGTCAACAAAAGTTAACTCATGGGAGAGAAGACAAAACGCAATGACCAAACCACAATGACCAAATCGCAATTGTCAAGTAATACTGGACAAAACGCAGTGGTCAAGGCATTATAGACAAAATGCAATGGCAGAGGACAAACCACAAGACACAACATGCAATAAGTCATCAAAACGCAATCAGACAAAACACAGACAAACAACAAGCAAAACGCAAGCAATCAAAACGCAATGACTATTTTATAAAATTAATCAAAACGCAGTCCATTCAAAACGCAAGAGACAAATTGCAAAAGGCAAAACGCAATTAGACAAAACGCAAGGAATATTATATTCAAAATAAACAAAACGCAATCATTTGAATTTTTTTTCAAAATGAGGGTTTAATATTTTAATGTTTTAATGGTCTTCATATACAAAACGCAATGACTACGTTTTGACCCTACTTAATATTTATTCATCAAAACGCAATGGGTTTATCAAGGACAGAACGCAGTTAGGAATCAACAACAAAACGCAACCTAAAGTTGAAAAGCAAAACGCAACCATGTCTATTCTACCAAAACGCAATCAAGAACATTCATATGTTCAGATTCCAACTTTCAAGTTAGGACTTCCAAGGCATAACAAGTGTATGATTTTCACTTTAGTGTACATACTAACCTATTTAACAACAACAAAAGGTCACCACAAACATCATATGATCACATTTTTGACTAAAAAGTCAACTTTTACATGAAAATCACAAGGGCCATAACATAGCGATTGGGGAAACAATTAAGACATCAACGAAGCATCATGAATGTAATCTAATACTAACCTAGCAATCAAAACACAGTTAGAAACACTAACCTAGACGTGGATGATGATTATGCACGAACACCTTAAAACAATACGATTTAATGAATTTCAGGCCATGATTTTATAGATAAAGCTTATTTAGATGATAAACAACAATAACTAAGCATTACCTAAACAAGGAAACACACAGATGACCACAAATCAATCAAATCGCAATATGTTGCGTTTTAGGTTGAGAGAAAAAGATGAAAAGCGTTTGACTGGTTTTTGGTGTTTTGACCAAGTCAAAAAGCAAAGGACCTTTTATAGCTAGGTTAAACTTACATCAATTGGCAAATTTGGCCCCTTACTTTCTACTTTCTTTTTCATTTAAGGTATAAGTATTACTAAGGGATTATTTAAGATGCATAAATGGCACAAATGGTCCTTTATATTTTATGAGTCTAGGAAGCAAATAGCAAATAGCACATAAGACCCTATACTTGCATATAACTAACAAATTTGGTCTTTTTCAATTAACACAAGTTTAACTCCCCCTTAACATGTAACCCCATTAGATACAAATCTTTTCTCAATTAATTGTTCAATGTATTAAGATGCCCGATAAATGCCATAAATTTTGAAAATACTCCCCCCTCAATCAATGACTCGTTTTCTATTAAAAGAGTTGTAGTCGTTGATTGAGTATGAAATTTATGAAAACACAAGTCCGATTGATTTTCCAACAACATTAAACCACCATGTGAAAACACAAGTCCTATTAAAATAGCTGTCAGCAAAGTGTGGTGGAACATATGTGGATGATGGATTTGTAGATGATTGTGAATTGTACTGCTGAGGTGCAACATTGGATATCAAGGCGAGAGGATCAACTGTGTGTTGAGTAAATCGGTCCAACAACATTTTGTTCTCATTGGCATGTGCCTCGTGCTGCTTTAGATAAACATACATTTAATCATAGTTGGAGTCCCTCAAGCCTCTGTTGAGTTTCACTGCTATTACAAATCTACCCCATTCTGGCAACATGTTATTAACAAACTTAGAATTCAACTGCATTCTGGACATGACCATCTTGATGTTACGCATGTCGTTGATGAGTTTGGCGAACCGGACATAGTAATCATGGATAGTCTCTTTTGTGATGATGAAAGTGTTCGAAGTCATCATACAGTTGTGATTCATGGTCTTCGTTTGTTAACTCCGAACCTTCCAGGAGCATCTTCACATTGTCCTATATGTCCTTTGCATCAGTGTAATGATTGATAATAGAGTAGATATCTTTTGGCAACCCTTGAAGTAGGATGTTTGTTGCCTGAATGTCAGCATTGTACATTTCCTTATCTTCAGGTGATAGGTCCGAATAGACTCGAGGTCGTTCTGGGCCTAGATGTAAGGCACCTTTATTTCCTTCTGTAATAGTTTCCTAAAATGTTCCCATCTGAAAAGGTCCTTCATTAATTGACTTCAAGATGTTCACCCCATTCTCTTTACCCTGACAATACAGTCGAACACGTTGTTTCCATGATGCAAAGTCAGTCATATCAAGCATAGGTGGTCGGGTATCAAAACTGGCACATTGGATGTCTTCCGAAAGATTAGCCATCTTAATTGATTATGAAATGATTAAGTTGATCCAACAATGATTAGTGATTGTATGTTAAAAGTGAGGATTGTTTGTTAGATTAGGTGATATGGTGTTTAATTATGATTTGGTTTGGTTGAAGTGAGTTAACGTAATGAAGATAATAAGACTTAGGCAAAACGCAGTGAAGAATCTTAGACAAAACGCAGTGAAGAAAATTTTGCCAGAGTTTCTTTCTACTAAAATGCAATGATGGTCTTCAAAAATAGGCAAAACGCAAGAGACAAGTCGCAGTGAAGAGCCTTAGAAAAATCTCAATTTGTTGGAGACAAAATGCAATGAAGAGCCTTAGACAAATCTCAGTCAAGTCTTGAGACAAAACGCAGTTAAGAAATGAAATGGACAGAGTCTCTGATAGGCAAAACGCAATATAGGTCTTCAATTAGGCAAAACGCAGAGACAAATCTCAACCTGTTATAGACAAATCGCAAGACCTTGAGACAAAATGCAGTGACACAAAACGCAGTCCCTAATAAGACAAAACTTAGTACTTTTGTCCTTCACAAAACAACAAAACGCAGTGTCCTTTTTCTAATAAAACGCAAGAGACAAAACGCAATGAAGAATTTTGCCAAAGAGACAAAACGCATTCAAGAAAAATACGACTTTTTCCACCTAAAAGCACCTAAAAATGACCCTTTTGAATGTTTTTGCTTGGTTTCTTTTGCACAACTTTATCCTAGAAGGCTATAACAAGTATAAAAACACCAACTTTTACATCACAAAACGTGAGAATCAAAGAGTGTCAAGAATGATACCATAAACCTTCAAAAACCAAACTTTTGATCTAATATAAATAAGAAAACGCACACACAATCTAGCTAATCATCCCATGGGCTTTGAGACCAATTATAGTATATTGGGTATCATAACACAATGAATGATCTAGGGGTTGGCTAATTTATCTTAGAGAGAGAAAGTAAGTTCTAGTGAGAGAAACTATACCTTATGTGTGTGTATAATAGAATGAACAACCAACCCTTTCCCATGGCTGGAAAGGGGGTATAAATACAAGTGTTTTGTGCCCCTAAGTGGGATATAGAGTGGGCTAACATGTGGGTAAAGACCCGACCCAACACCATAAGTCATACGGTAATTAGACGATTAATATTAAAGCTATGAGCTAACCTATGCTAGACATTACACGGGGTGACCGAGTCTTTTACATGGATTTTCATAATCCTAACAACTTCAAAGGTACGGAAGGCGCTAGTGGTCTCATTCACTGGTTTAAAAGAACTGAATTAGTGTTTTCCCGTAGCAACTGTACCGAAGACTACAAGGTGAAGTTTGCTACTGGTACTTTAACTCAAGAAGCTATATCTTGGTGGAATTCTTTTGCCCAACCTATTGGGATAGAAGAAGCTTACAAGATTACCTGGGTTGAATTCAAGAAGCTTTTGATAAAGAATATTGTCCCTAAACTGAGGTCCAGAAGATGGAAGACAAATTTTACCATCTGATTGTAAAGGGGAATGATCTCAAGACATATGTGAGAAGATTCCAGGAATTGGCAACCTTATGTCCCACTATGGTGCTAGATTCTGAGAAAATGATAGAAGTTTTCATCGGGGGATTGCCTCAAAGTATTGAAGGGAATGTTACCGCCTCTAAACCTTAAACTCTAGAGGAAGCCATTAACATAGCCCAGAGGCTAATGGATCAGGTAACAAAGCACACTCCGGTGCAAGTATCAAGTGATCACACACGAAAGTTTGACGACAGAAGAACTTTCAACAACAACAGCTACCGCAACAATAATAACAACAACTATCGTAACACCAACAACCGCTACAATAATCACTAACCATAACAGAACATAAGACAGGAAACCTTCAGGGCTTATGCTGCCACCCCAACTGAAAATAATGGATATACTGGAAACCATCCCTTATGTAAGAAATGCACTCTGCATCACACATGACCTTGCACTGTTAAGTGTAATATTTGCAACAAGGTGGGCTATCTGACTAAGAACTGCAGAAACAAAGGGCCAGCCACTAGAAGTAATCTGCTACCAGTGATAGTTACTTGCCATGCCTGTGGAGAAAAAGGACATTATGCAAATCAGTGCCGAAAGACCACCAACAACAATGCCCAGGGAAGAGCCTACATGCTAAGGGATAGGAATGCTCATCAAAACCCAAATGTATTCATGGGTATGTTCCTTCTAAACCAACATCTAGCTAGAGTATTATTTGATTTTGGAACCGATAAAATCTTCGTATCCATATCTCTTGCCTCTAAGCTAAATATTCCACCCATTATAATAGATACCTTTTACAATATCAAAATGGCTGACAGAAACCTAGTAAGCACAAACACCATTATTCATGGTGCAACTCTGACTTTATTAAACCAACCTTTCAAAATTGATCTTATGCCGATTAAACTTGGTAGTTTCGACGTCGTCATTGGTATGGGTTGGTTATCCAAGTATCATGCTAGGATCATCTATGATGAGAAAGTCATCCACATTCCTATCGATGGTGAAACATTAATCATTTGAGGTGACCGGAGTAAAACCCAACTAAATCTCATATCTTGCATAAAAACCGAAAGGTATATATCCAGGGGATGTCAAGTTTTCGTAGCCCAAATAATAAAAAAGAATTCGGATGAGAAACGACTAGAAGACATACCGGTAGTCAGAGAATTCCTAGAAGTTTTTCCTGAAGATCTACCTGGCCTTCCTCCCGTTCACCAAGTAGAATTTCAAATCGATCTAATTCTAGGAGCGACACCTATAGCCTGAGCACCTTATAGATTAGCTCTTTCAGAAATGCAGGAACTATCTAACCAACTCCAAGAGTTGGCAGACCGAGGTTTTATTCGACCAAGTACTTCACCTTGGGGAGCTCCTGTCTTATTTGTCAAAAAGAAAGACGGATCTTTCAGAATGTGTATCGATTACCGGGAGTTGAAAAAACTTACCATAAAGAATCGTTACCCATTACCCAGGATCGATGACTTATTTGACCAACTTCAAGGTTCGAGTGTTTACTCAAAGATTAACTTGAGATCAGGTTATCATCAACTGAGAGTCAGGGATGAAGATATTCCCAAGACTACTTTCAGAACAAGATACGAACATTATAAATTTCAAGTGATGCCATTTAGTTTAACTAAAGCACCTGTTGTATTCATGGATCTCATAAATCATGTGTGTAAACCATACTTGGATAAATTTGTGATAGTGTTCATCGATGATATTCTTAAAGGCTCGGGAGTATGAGTACTAAGATTAGCTACCTGCTCTCGAAACATTCCAAACAAGGATTGCATAGTTTTAAAAAGTTCATTCCTTGACTCAATCATAACATCATTTATCCATTCATCATCATTCATCCTCTGCTGATTAAGGTCTTCTTGAGGATGATCGATGGAATACTGCGGGGGTTGGTCAAAACTGAAAGAGTTAGAATTATAGCAAAATTAGGCTCATAGAAGTGTTGATCCTCGGTTGACACTGAAAATTCGCATGAGGACCCCCATAGTTTTCACAACAAATATATTGTTGTGGATAACTCGGTGAATTTTGTGGATAATAATTATCACCAAAGTTTTGATTGTAGCACGGTTCCTGCTCATAGACAAGCGGGAACCGTGGTGGACAATCATAACCATAGTGAGAATCGTTCCCACATAACTCGTACGAGTATGTCTCGACATGGTGTTGTGGTGGTTGATCATAAAAGTCGGGTGTATTATCGTAAGGAAAAGGATTAGGGTCATGGACAAACTCATTTTCGGCTCTTACAATGCTACAACTTGGATAATTTCCACCGTTAAAAGGACCACCGCAGTATGAGCAACTCTGCTGAGCCATAAATCGTTCAAAGTTCTGCTGAAGTTTTGCAAATTCTGCTTGAAAAGCTGCTCCCGTGTCGGACCTCGAGTCTGTCTCGTAGTTGTGGTGTGGAAGTGGGTTAGAAAAATCAGGAGTTTGATTATAAGAATTTGGATTAGAGTCATAGATGGGCTCATCTCCGAAACTCACATTGGTACAATGCCGACAATTTCCACTGTTAAACGGACCTCCACACCACGAGCACCTCGAAAACCAAGACATGTTGAAGAATTATCGGATAAGAGGGTAGAGAGAATAAGAATTAAACGAATAAGAGGATAGAGAAGAATATTTATAGATTTTTAAAATAATACATAAGGAAAAGAAATTAAAGAAAGAAAAATATTTTTGGTAACCGATAGTCAAAGGTGCATGGTAGCTCTCTAGAAAATGCACAAAGAAGCGGAGGAGCGGGTAAGCGCAAAGCGTTTTAAAAACATTCTTCTTTCGGGTCGAAGTTCGTAAGATCGTCCCTCCTTATACCTCTCTTATAGTTTGTTAATCTAAAGTTGATCCAATTTAACAATTGACAACACGGTTATTTTCAATATTAAAATAAAAGAAAATAAAATTAGAAGTATAAAATATTTTTGCATTTTTATATAAAATAAAACGAAAACTTTCACGAGGAAAGGATCTTCAAGGCTCGAACACCAACAATCCTGTAAAAATGGCTACACCTCTCCCTGGCAGTAGAGTCATTCACAAAGGGAAAGCATAAAAATGCACCTAAACTTAAAAAAAGAACTTAAAATTCTAACGACATTTAAGACAATTAAAACTAACTAATAACTAAAATATACTAACTAATTAACCAAAAATGACAAATTAAAATTCTAAAAACTCAAAATTCAAATTTCAAAACTAAAATACATTAAACTATTTTTTAAAACTCAAAAAATATTTTTTTGAATTTTTAAACTATTTAAAACTATTTTTTTTTTTTTTTTTTTTTTTTTTTTTTTTTTTTTTTTTTTTTATTTTTTTTTTTAATTTTTTTTTTTTTCTTTTTTTTTTTTTTTTTTTTTTTTTTTTTTTTTTTTTTTTTTTTTTTTTTTTTTTTTTTTTTTTTATTTTATTTAAACTAAATAATACTAAAAATTAAATTAAAAATACTAAACTTAATCCTAAAACTTTGAGAAAATTACTAAAAATACTAGACACTAATCTTAAGGTTTACAAAGAAAAACGGACCAATAAGCTTCTACCAATAAGCTGCTAAAAATCAAATAAGCAAAATAAGCCAAAAACTAAACTGAGTATAACAATTAAATGGTGCAAATGTTAAATGAAAAAGTCCCAAGGGCGACTGGTAAGGTGTGTGTGTTGTGTGAGGGAGGTCACAGGTTCGAGTCCTGTGACCTACCTTTTTGTAAAATCATTTTTTTTTTAAACAACTAAAGTTAAGCAAAAATAAACACTTTTAATAAAGGGACTTTTTGCCAGAACTTAATTATAAGCTAAGAAAAGCTCAATTTAAAATGACAGTTTTAGCTTAAAGACTTAGTTAAGACCATATGACATTTAGCTAAGACAAATTAACTAAATAAGCACTTAGAACACTAAAAAGCTAAAAACAGACTTAAACCTAACTTAATAAGCACTTAAGACTATAAATGAGCTAACAAATTAAGCTGAAAAGCTCCTAAAAACATTAAAACACTTTATTCTAAAAGACACTTAAAGGACTTTTATCTACTTTTTAAGCTAAGATTGAGAACTAAAAAGCACTAGGATTAAGCTGAAAGTTAAAAACAGATAAAGGACTATATTCTAATAACTCAAATAAGCTAAAATTAAGCAGTTAAGTTTAGAAAAATAAGCTAGAAAGGTAAAATGAAAAGGACAGTTTGCTCTACTTCTTTTTTTTGGCTTTTTTGAAATGAAAAGTCTATTTGAAACTTAAAATTAAGACTTTAAAACTATTTTACCAAACTTAAAAACTCAAAACAGCTTGAGCTTATAATTCAATAAGCTGAATGCAACAAAAGTTAACCCAAATTAAACTAAGATTTGACCTCTAATGATCTGCATAAAAAGGCTTTTAAGCACAAACCATGAAACTTCCACTACTTGACTGTTTTTAACCAAAACATTTAAAAGACTTTTCCAAAAACTACTAACCAAAAACAGATTAATATTATGCATTAGACACTCATTTGGACACAAGCAACTACAACTTAAGCATTCTTTCTATTAATCCAATAAATAAGCAGTTTGGAAAACACTTAGACTAGCAGACTTGAGATTTAGATAAAACATAATTCAAGACTTAACAAAACTAAATTTAAGCTTAAGAAAACTAGATTATAGACTTAATAAGAGCTTATCAAAACTGATTTAGGAACCAAAATCAGTTTGCACACTAATTTACCATATCTAAATGTCTTATCCTAAACACCCCTTTAGAAGATAAAAGCAAACTTTTAAGCTAAAATAGATCTAAATAAGCCCTAATTTGCTAAAACATATGAAAAACCAAGCATGTTAATAACAAATAAGCAAATACTTAAGGAAAATAAGCATTAGATAATAAGCTAAATCTATAAGCAGTTTTAACTAAAAATAGAACAGTTTCAAAACAAGCTATATCTAAACTAAAAACTAGACATATTAAGCTACTACTAGACAGAATAAGCACAAAAACAACAATGATAAGCACTAAATAAGCAGATAAGTAATGTAACATAAATTAAGCTAAAAAAAGTAAAGGAACATGTACCTTGATCCCAGCTCAAACAGGGATCAAAATTGCTTAACAAAGCTTAAATCTACAAGCTAGCTTAAAGAATAAGCTCTGAATAAGCCCTATAAGCCCTTCCAGGTCTGGCTTATCTTCCAAATGGCTTATTCAGTTATTTTGAGTTGATTTTCAGAGAAATACCTATTCAATTGAGCATTAGGAAAGCTAAATTAAACAAGCAACAACTTAAAGAGTAAATGAGAGCTTATTAGGTAATTTCTAAACACATGTATAACCAATTTGCATAAAACTTAAACATTGAATTTAATGCACAATATAAAAGTAAATTGAATTTTTATTAATAGAAAATAGATTACAAGCTTTAAAATGAAATTGCATTAAGAAAATTACAATAAGCTGAAAATTACACTAAAAGCTACTAAAAAACTACTTAAAAACTACCCCCTCTTCTGTGTGAAATCCTTTATCTATTTATAGTGAGGAGGGGAAGCTTCTAGATCTTTAGGAGCGTCTTCAGTCTTCAATCTCGTCCCTTGATTTCCAAATCCATCATCATAGCCCTTGGATCCTCTCCACGTCTTTGTAGCCAATAGGAGTGCTTGAGATTGCCAACGTGGCCTGCTGTGATGTCAGAGACGCTACATTGGCCTTCTAGAAGGGATGGTGTTAGCCTCAAAATAATGAGTCGAACAATGGAAGTTCGTTCATAACTATATTAGGTCTCAGTCATTAAATAATTATACGTTGTAATAGGCTACACGGGTAAACGGGCTCTTAAATGTAATCTAACCGGTCACGTGTATCGGGCGAAAGCCCAAGTAATCCCGAGCCCGGCCCGTAGAAATACCAAGGCATGAAAGCCTCTTGGTATTAAGTATAAATACCCCTCTCCAAGTATGGAGAGGGTGTTGGTTCTTGTTAATTCTCATTTGTAATTTTGCAAGTAATCTTCCATCTTATTTTCTCTCTACCTTTCTCTCTCTAACTTCTCTCTACAATTCTTCCAATTCTTCTCATCTTATTTTTCTTGTTTTAATTATGAAGTGAAAGTGATATAATGGGTAATCCATAAGGTATCATTCACCACGGTGGTTTAGTTTTGATAGTTTTTAGTGGTTGTTTCGTGTTAGTATTTTTTGTTTGTTTCGTGTTTTGTTTTTTATTAAGCAAAGTAGTTAGAGTTGATTCCTTGGCTTATAAGCTTTTCGTAGTGCTTATTTCGTGCGTGGCTAAGAAAAACGCAAGGACGAAAAGATCGTGTTGTTGGTCCCTCAATCGAACGAGTGACAACAAAGAGCATCGAACTAGACGGCGTGCTTCAAGGATCGAACTAGAGTGTATCGAACGAGTGTTCTTTGCTTCGATCGAACGAGTGTTTTTGTGTTTCGATCGAACGAGTGTTTTTAAGATTTGGATCGAACGAGTGTTTTTGTGTTTCGATCGAACGAGTGTTTTTAAGATTTGGATCGAACGAGTGTTCATTGTTTCGATCGAACGAGCTTCATCTTTGTTTGATCGAACGAGTGCATCTTCCATTACCATCGAACAAGCTCATTCGAACAAGCACCATCGAACAAGCTCATTCGAACAAGCACCATCGAACAAGCACAATCGAACGAGTAGTGTGTGTTTGAACCGAACAAGAGAACCGAACTAGGGAAATCACTTGTGGACCGAACTACGACAATCGAACTAGGACAATCGAATTAGAACAATCGAACTAAGACAATCGAACAAGAGACCCGAACTAGTTGATTTCGTTTAGAACCGAACTACACAATCGAACTAAAGAACCGAACAAGCATTGAACCGAACTAGCAGTTTTTGTTTTACGGTTTTTTCTTGATTTTGTAAAATCCCGTGAAAAATACGATTTTTTTTCTCGGTTTAAATCTAAGAATTGTAAAATCCCGTGAACATTAATTGTACTCAATCAACAACAACAATAACTTTACCTGCTTAAGATCCTACAAATCCTTCTCACTTCATAATTCATCAATCATCCATCATGACGACTCCAATTGCAACTTCCACAACCGACAGTCAAATGCATAACAACATAATGGCAGCTGGTTCAAGGGATCGTCCACCAATGCTTGCAACAGGACGATATGCACAATGGCGATCACGGTTCTTACGATACATTGATACAAGACCAAATGGTGATGCCTTACGAAAGTGCATTCTCACAGGTCCTTATACTCCAACAATGGTCACTACACCAGCTGTTCCAGCAACAGAGGATTCTCCGGAAGTTCCTGCAAAAACATCAGTCGAGACAGTTCTGAATATGACTCCTGAGAACAAAGCTCATTATGAATCTGAAAAAGAAGCGATTCATTTGATATTGACTGGAATTGGAGATGAAATCTACTCAACTGTTGATGCATGTCAGACAGCTCAAAAAAAAAAAAGAAATGGTGGGAAGCCATCGGAGTTACCACAAGTGAAACACTCAATATTCAAGAAGTCAAGAACAACTATTTTTTGGAGTTTTGGTCCCCAATCATTCTCACGATGGAGAAACAATTGAGTCTTACTACACACGATTCTACAAGATGATTGAATGAAATGATCAGAAACAATTTGACAGTTGCAACGATGCAAGTCAATGTTCAATTTCTTCAACAACTTCAACCAGAATGGTCAAGATTTGTCACGATTGTGAAGCAACAACACAAGTTGGATGAAGTTTCATATCATAAGCTCTTTGACATTCTGAAACAATACCAAAAGGAAGTTAATGAACTCCGTGCTGAAAGAATGGCCAAGAATGCTAACCCATTAGCACTTGTTGCTACTGCTCAAACAATGCAAGATCCTTATTATCAAACACCAAAACATCATAAATCATATGCACCAACATCAAAAGCTTCACTTCCAACCAGATCTCATGCAACTACAAGATACAAAGGCAAAGAGATAGCCAAACCAATCACACCACCATCTGAGTCAGCTTCTGAAGAAGACAATGATCCTGAACAAGCTCAGAGGGATAAAGACATGCAGAAAAATTTGGCTCTCATTGCAAAGTACTTCAAGAAAATCTACAAACCTACCAACAACAACCTCAGAACTTCCTCAAACACCAGAAACAAGAATGTGGATACTACTCTAAGGTACAAGAATGACAATCAGACTGGACAGTTTGGGAATCAGAGGGCAGTAAATGTTGCTGGGGCTAGAGAAACTATAGGTGGTCAAGCAGTGCAACAGTCTGGGATATAGTGTTTTAACTATAAGGAATGTGGTCATTATGCTAAGGAATGCAGAAAGCCAAAACAGGTTAAAGACTCCACGTATCATAATGAAAAGATGTTACTGTGTAAACAAGCTGAGAAAGGTGTATAACTTCAAGCAGAGCAATCTGACTGGCTAGCAGACATGGATGAAGAAATTGATGAACAAGAGTTGGAAGCACATTACAGTTACATGGCAAAGATCCAGGAGGTACCTAATGTAGACTTAGGCACTGACGCTGAGCCATTGGAACAGGTACATTATGATACTAGCGATAATGTGTTTGCCAATGACATACAACATTTTGAGTAATCTAAATCCATTACTAACACATGTGTAGTGGAAACGGGTGATAGTAATGTCATTCCTGACTCACCGGATATGTGTGATAATGATATTCAGGATGACCAAAATGATGTAGAATGTGATGATGAGCGTGTTGCACTTGCTAATTTAATTGCTAATTTAAAGCTTGATGTCGATGAAAATAAAAAGATTCAAAAGCAATTAAAGAAAGCAAATGCAACATTGACTCAAGAATTAACTGAGTGCAAATCTATTCTTGCGGAAACTAGTAGAACTCTAAGGGAATCTAATAGTATTCGGGATAGTTGTTTAGTTGCACTTCAAAATAAACAGACTGAGTTTGAGAGGTACAAGGCCTTTAATGATCGTACAGTTGACTATGACAAACTTGAACGTAAGTTAAATGAAACTCTAGGACTATTAGCTCAAAAAGAAATTGACATAAAAGAAGGTTTAAAAGTTAAAGCCTACGAAATTTCTGTTGTCAAAGAGAAACACGATGAGTTAGTCAAACAGAGTCTTTTAACAAAGTCACATTACGAAGGTCTTGTCAAAGAGAAAACAAAGGTCATAACGGATTTAAAGCTTAAGGAAGAAAAAGATATTGACAAAATGATTTCAATGGAAAACCAATTAAAGTTTTTGAATGAAATTGTTTACAAAAGGAGTCAACCAATCTAAACCATTCATATGTTAGCACCCAAATGCCCTACATTTAATGGAATACCTACCTTTGCCAATCCAATGTACCTCAAAAATGCTCAATATGAGAAACCATGTTTGTATGCGATCCCACATAACCAATCTGATCTTGCAAATAGACTCGTCCCCGATAAGGAAGAGATTCTGACTCTTGAAGAAGAGACTCGATCAAAATTGAATAAAGACTTAGTAAAGCATTTTGACTACATAAAGTTAAATAGTCTTTATGAGATTTTTAAACCCCCGACTCAGCATTATGAAATTCAGTTCGCACAGGCAAATGAAATAAGAAATAAAATGTGGAGAAAATCATTTATGAAAACAAAACCAAATATTTCAAAAACATCAATTTCTTACCAGTTTCAAAATCAATAAGCAAAAGTAGACAAGCATACAATGTCATGACAAATAACATTAACCATTTGAAAGAAATTGTCGATTAAGCGTGGGTAAAACATTCAAACGACCGTCTTCATCTTCGTAACCCAACTACTCAAGATATGGAAATCCAAATTAAGACATGTTTGATGCCCCATGCCCTTAAGACTCAGAATGATAGTTTCGCATTTGTTCATGAACTTAAGCAAGAAATGCATGCTGATTCAAAGTATGTTGAATCTCTGGAAGATGAAATTGATGGACTTGAATCTGATAAGGCAGAATTTTCCAACATGTATGATATACTTTTGCAAGAATGTGTGTCTAATGATATTATGTGTTCATATTTGCAATCTTCATCTGATTTAGATGAGATCACTGAATTACAATGCTTCTATCTTCATAAAGTCAGGGAATGTGACTGTCTTGCACAAAAGCTTTATGAACAAACTGAATTTGTAAGTAAAGAGATTTAAACTGAGCTTTTACGAAGTTTTGCTAAATTAGAAAAAACACTTAATTTCTTTTGAAATCGCTTTACAACAATGTCAAGAACAACTAAAAAATGACACAGTTTGCAAAGAAAAGGCGTCAAATGTATTTCAAAAAGAACGTGAACAATATTTTGACATACAAGATTTGAAAGCTTAACTGCAAGACAAGAACATTGCAATAAGTGTGTTAAAGAAACTCATTGAAAAATGCAAAGGAAAATCTGTGGACACTAAGTTTGATAAACCATCTATTGTTCGAAAACCAAATGCTCAAAGGATTCCAAAACCATCAGTTTTAGGAAAACCGACTCCTTTTTCAGACTCTCTTGAGAGAAAATATTTTGCAAACAAAAAGTCGGTTTCAAAAACTAATGAGTCAGAGGGTTTATTAAAACCAGTCTCTCCACAGAATTTGCCTAAAACAGCAACGCAAGCTGTAATAAACATAAATGTGATTTAACCAGGCAATGTACTCGTATTAAAGTAGTACAACATAACTAGAGCACCACAGTGACCTTAGATTCTTGGATACTTAATCCTCGCGCTGTCTATATCTACAGGAGTAGCTACAGAAACTATGTTAGCGACTACAAGCTTAGGTAGCAATCAAATGAAAGATAAGGGTCCTGCCAGAACACTAGTCAAGTCTTTCAGTTGAAGTTTTAAGAAGGGACTAAAGTAGAAGTCCACCCTTGGACTTTCTCGTATTTTAATTAAAACACAAAGTCTGTAAACTGCATGTTATGACAGTTTTAAATTACAGAACTTTCTGAATGGTAATGATTTTGTGCTACTTGTGGAAAATGTGTGTTTAATTCGAATCCTGATGCTTGTGTTTCTAAGTTTTTTAATGACGTGAATGCTAGAACTAAAAAGCCTAATGTAATTCCTATTAGTACTAGAAAACCCAAAAGTCAAGCGAACAAATCTGTTGCAACACCCCATAAGAAAACAGTTGCATCAGAATCCACTACCACAAATTCTAAGAGTTACTATAGGATGCTATATAAGAAAACTAGTAAGGCATGGAAATGGTGGATAACACAACAATGCCCATCAGCATATACATATATTCCTAAGACAAAAAGGAAATGGGTACCTAAAAGGTTAGGAATGGAAAGTGTGACTATTAGACAGTTAGTTTTGCATAAATAATGTATCTAGATAACTAATGTTTTTAAACTCACAAAAAATTTAGCGATCCAATTTGTCATGTATTCATCGTCCTCTATTTCTATTGCAGATTGTATAACTCTTTCCTATTCATATTGACTCGGGATGCACCAAAGCACATGACGAGCAATTCTATTTATGCTGTGCAATAATTTTGTTGAAAAATATTTCGGTATCGTTCATTTGGGCAAGATCAATTTGCCTCATTTCTTGGTTATGGAGATTTGGGTTCAAGGTTTTCATTTTGATCAAACAGGCTTCTGTCGAAGGTCTCAATCACAATCTTTTCTCGGTTGGTCAATTATGTGATGCGGATTTGGAGGTTGCATTTCAGGAAATCTACGTGTTTTGTTAGAGATCTTTAGTGGAAAAACAAACTTAACTAACCGGTATGCGTGTAAACTGATCTCTATACAATTTCTCTGTCTAGTAAACAACTTCATCCAACTCTTAATTTGTTCTCATTGGCTAAACCATCACCATCTCAAGCATGGGAACTTATGGCTTCGAAGACTTTCTTATCTCAACTTTGACTAAATCAACTTTTTTCAAAGAAAGATGTTTGATTGGTTTACAAAACTGAAGTTATGTCAAGGAATCAACTATGGTCAATCTTGTGAATGATGAACAGTAAAGTGTAACAGAAGATTTACATGTCAACGTCAAGAGAACTGTGACCAAGTTCAAAGGTCGGTTTTATATATTTGTCACCCTGCATGTTGACTTATGTGGATTCCAAATTTGCTATGGTTAGCTAGCAATAACATGGGAACTGCGTATAAGTGTTATTTTATTGTACTTTGGTATATTATCGACATGATAACTCTCACGTATACTTGGACACTCTTGCTAGGTTCCGATAGGATGAGAATCCAAAAGATTTTAAAAGACTTTCTCACGAGTGTATCTCAAAGATAATAGAAATCTTCAAAGCCTAGTAATTTCTTAGGACATCGACTGACTGTTCGCACTGACAGAGGCACTGAGTTCTTAAACAAGACACTTAATGCATTCTTTAAAGAAGAAGGAATTGAGCATCAAACTTCTACACCTCGAACACCTGAACAGAACAGCGTTGTCGAAAGACGAAACTGCACTCTCGTTGAGGCTGCTCGAACGATGCTTTCAGCTTCTAAACTTCCTTTATTCTTTTGGGCTAAAGCAATTGAAACCGCATGCTATACTCAAAACAGATCAATCATCATCCCAACTCATGAGAAAATGGCATATGACATCATTAATGACAGAAAACCCTCAATTAAACACCTTTACATCTTTGGTTGCACTTGTTACCTAACCAGAGATGGTGAAAACTTAGATAAGATAAAAGAAAAAGGGGATCCTTGCATTTTGGTGGGACACACCACTCAGTCAAAGGGATATCATATCTACAACAAGAGAAGAAGATTGATAGTTGAATCCATATATCTCAGATTTGATGAGATCAAAGAGATGTCTAAGACGTCTGTTGCTAATGACACTTCAAGCCTCGTTCCCCCCAACAAAAAGTTAGTTGTTCGGTTAACACTATCCCTAGTTGTTAAGTACTAACTAAAATTCAGTTATTCGGTACTAACTAAAAGTCAATTGTTCGGTACTAACTAAGATTCAGTTGTCCGGTACTAACTAAAATTCAGTTGTTCGGTACTAACTAAAATTCAGTTGTTCGGTTGACACTATTTCGAAACCCAAAATTTTTAAAACATAAAAGACACCTTTTTGATGGTTGTTTTGCAAAAATTCTTATACAAATAGTGTTACTAACCCTATAGGAACAAGAAAAATGGAAACTTTAAGGTTTTAAGCCGATAAATTTAAAATCAAGATTTTGTTCTTTGTAAAGGTTTTCGAACACAAAAGATGAACACAAATGATGTTTTTCTTGATTATAAGCTTGTACACCTATATCCAAGGAAACTAGACCAAATTTACCTATGTAAATGATCCTTTAGTGTAAACAATACCTTCGAAAACAAAGAAAAAATAAGAAATAAAGGACGATTTTTGCAATAAAACAAACGAACCAAAAGATAAACACAAAAACTAAACACACCACTCCATGACCCTTGATACCGATTGAAGACTAATCTAATAACATACTTGAAAAAAGGGAAAGTGGTTGTTTTAGTGAGAGAAATGGTTGGATGAACACTTAGAGAGAGAAAGTAAACGTATAAGAGAACTTGTATTAATGTGTGAAAATAAACAACCAACCACCTCTCTAAGGCATGGAGAGGTGTATAAATACCCTAATGAGGCCGACCATGGATGGGCTTACATGGGCTTTTCCTATCTTAGCCTATTAAGGTTCTAAAAATAACTAAACGAGCTAACGACATTTATCTATAGAGTGACCGATACTTTCCTAGGATTTTCGTATTCCTAACAGACTACTTTATTATACTCCTATAAACTTAACTTTAATAAAAAAAATCATAATTTATAAGGACCTTGCTTAAAACAAGAAAGATGGGTCTACGTTTACAATTATAGAAACAAAAAAACTACACAAAAATTTAAAGTTATAAAATGCTTGGGATTCTTTTTTTTCCTTGTACCCTAACCGGCCCCTTAGAGGAGACAACATAGCAAAATTTTAGTGATCATGTACATGTACCTTTTCTCTATTTCCTCATTTCAAAAACACACACACAACAACACCAAAAACATACTTAAAAATTCTCTCCTTTTCCTCTTTCTCTTTGGGTCAGACGGACACAACAAAAACACCTTGTCTTAAGAACATGGAAGCTTAAATACACTCAGGTTTAATTCTAGTGATCGCTGGGTAAATAAAACAAGGTTTGGGTTGTTTAGTTAACTCTAATATCCTCTTAAAACCCTTATTTGTAAGTCTTTATATTCTTAATCTTTTTGTACTTTTGTGCTTATAATCATGCATAAACACTAGTTGCACAAAGGTTTTTTTCTAAAAATCTAAGTTTACAAATTAAAACATTAAAAGGTGTATGTTTGGTTCGAATATATTAAAAAGAAAACATAAGGAAAGTATCATTGTGTTGTGGTGGTCATTTTGATATATTAGAAGTATATTTTGAGTTTGTGGTTTTGCTTATTTCGATTTTGGCTTATTAATAAGCACTTGAAGTGCTTATTTAGGGCTTATTAAGGCTCGACATAAATGAAAAACAAAAGAAAAAGTGTGTTGGATTATTTCAAACTTTTGGCTTATTTTCCTAGCTTATTTCGTGGCTTATTTTCAAATCTAAAAAGGGTTTTAAGCTTATTAGCTTATTTTTAAACTTACCATAGCTTATTTGGGCTTATGGTATTTGGTATATTCGTTTGGGCCTAATGGACCGAAAAGCCCAACAAGGCCCAATAATGTTTCGGTTTATATAAAAAGCCTACAGCTCGGCTTACTTTCACATAATGTGTTTCGGCTTATATTTTACTTATTCTAAATGGCTTATTGGAACGACTAACTAACTAGTGGAGTTAGAATTATTTAAAATGATTAACGGACTAAAACATATAACTTGTAAATGGGCTAAACTAACAACTACTAATGGAAATCACTTGTGGACTATTAATGAGCTATAAGGCCCAATGTCTAATGGACTAAACTTAGACTATACACTTGTGGGCTATTATCGGGCTATAAGGTCTAATGACTAATGGGCTTAATATCGGATCTTGTGAAACGAAAATATCAAATGAACGTATATAGTCGAATTGATGTAATTTAAGTAAACCGTAAAAGCATGTTGGTCAAACCATAAAAAACATATGGTTTTAAAATTTGTATTTGACGAAAGTGGTTCTTATTGGGAAAGCGTTGTGTTATAAAGTCTATGACTTTGGAAAGTGAATATAAACGAATGAGTCATGCCGAAATTTTTATAAATATCTTATACTTGGAAAACATTTTATATAAACTCATTTCCTTAAAACCCGACAAAAAAAAGACAAAATCACATTATTTTAAAACACCACATTTAAACATATATAAATAAACTAAATACTAGCTATTTTATAGAAACCCGACAAAAAGACAAAATAATAAAATATTATTTTAACATCCGACTAAAAGACAAAAGAAAATATAATTTTATGTAAAACTTCTATTATTTAATATGTGTGTCTAAAACATTGATATTACTGGTATCGAAAACGTCTTATCTAAATAACTTGGGGATCAGGTAAATTGCCGAAACATGTTTAAATTTCACTTATTAAATTCTTATTTACTTAATTCTTATTTATTAAATTCTTATTTATTTAGTTCTTATTTATTTAATTCTTACTTATTTAATTCTAATTTATTTAATTCTTATTTGTTAAATTCTTATTTAATTAATTTTTAATTATTTAATTCTTATCTATTTCATTCTTATTTAATTAATTCATATTCAGTTATTTTTTATTTATTTAATTCTTATTTATTTCCCGTCACTTATTTCTTGTTCACTCCTCGTTCAATTAATCCTTATTTTTTTACCATACTATTTAGTCCTAGATTACTAATTATTTTCTTATCTTATATATATATATATATATATATATATATATATATATATATATATATATATACATCGTCCGTACGTTTGACCATAAGTTCATCAAATGTGCAACATTATCATATCACCACAAAACAATGATACAAAACCTTTTACAACGTTTATACAAATTCTTTTACAAACGCACGTGCATTATTTCATTTCATATAACATATCTCTAAAATAAAATTTCATTAATAGGTAATGACCGGGCACCGTTACATGTTATTCAATGATCGTCTACTTCTAGCCACTTTCACCCTTACCTAATGTGAGTTCTCGTAGCCCCACTTTTAAACTGTTTTTCTTAAGGGAAAATGATATGTGCTAAATTGTTTCCATACTTTTGGACAATGATATGTGCTTATAATTGCGTATGTGGATACTACTATATAATTCAAACATGCTGTCTGAATTGCTTCATACAACTACTTAGCCGACTGTGTAGCTCCAGTTGGTAGGCGATAGGTGTGGAAATCTATAAGCGATTGGGTCACTATTTACTTATTGATCTGGTTGAAATGCTATGTGATGACATGATTTGTCATGATTGCTATTGGAATACTACTCATACTACTCGCACTCCGCTATTATATTGCACTATTGTCCCACACTTAAATTTTGGCACAACAAGTGGGTTTACACTCCAAACCTATGAGCTCACCAACTTTATGTTGACCCTTTTCGAGTATCATTTTCAGGTGATCAACATTTACAAATAGAAGGTACTTGGAATCAAAGTTACCCATTGGCCAAGATGTTTTCTAAAGACAAGAGTTTTCTTTCATTAAGGATTGTATTTCATGTAACATTGTAGATTAAATTTCTTGTAACTAAGTATGGTGCAATCTACTATCTTATGCGATATCTCTGAAACGTCGCACCTTGTGTTTCCGCTCTTAGCGGGGTGTGACAGATTGGTATCAGATTCTAAGGTTATAGAGAATGTCGGTTTTTCTAAAATAAATACCCAACTATAACCAAACTAAATTTTTCGTAAAACCCCGAACATGATAAGAGTTGACTAGCACGAGCATTCCATCGTTTTTCCTAAATTACGCATAGCCTGATCAACTATGCCTAATTCACAAGGGATCATAGAATGATGGGGGTAGTTTCCTTAAACCATGATAGGTCGGACATAAACCCTAGATCACCTGAAATCACGTCGACCTTATGTGTACATACCTATTTTATGTGTTGTGTTATTGTCTTATGATTGTTACTACGCGCATTTGCTTTACTTTTACTACATGATCACTATTTCATATACATGTTTTACATGTGTGCCTTTGCATGTGTTACATGTCGTCCTACAGGTTCATACTTTTGCTACTATTATGCATATCCACTACTGCGTATGCTTACCTATACTTATACTACTATATGATCACTATCGATTATATTTGGCTGACATGCTTGCCTTGCAATGATCTATATGTCGCCATGCATACTTATACCTTGCTGCTGCTTACTTATATACAAGCAAGCCTATACTATTATTTTCTATTTTGAATACTATACTAAACATTATTTCGGATACATCCCAACATTGAGTTGTCGGACGACCAACGTTGAATACATTATTTTGGATATATTATTTTGGATATATTATTTTGGTTATACTATTTGGGATACATGATTTTGAAATATATTCTTTATATACTAATTTGGGTACACAACTACACAGTTGTTGCCCTATGCTATTATGTCACGGTTATCACATGCCCCGCCCCCCATACTACTCACTTTATTATAAAGTTTGAATACACCGCATTCTAAGCCAATGAATTGGATTACATCCTTAGTCGCACTAGGAACAACCCACAGATTAGCATAGTCGAAATTAGTGGTCCTGTCATACAATTAGGGCTTTAGAGACTACAAATAGGACAATAGGATTAATGAGAAAGTGATAACCTTAGGCTGAGTTCCTCACATCAATCGTGGTAACAGTGCACGCCCTAGTGTTTATGTTTCGGAGATGGTACCAATATGGATGACCCGAAGTCCTTCGGTAAAAAAAATTATACGTTGAAACGTTTTCTTACAAAACTTACGAAGTACAAAAATTTGGGATTTTCTATGGTTGATGGTTTTAAATATAAATCGTTTTAAACACATGTTCAAACGTCAATTTTCTTGAAAGTCAAAAATCCAGATCACATACGAAAAATTGCTTAGTCGGTACACAAATTTTTGCAGACATCTTTTCACATGACTATAATTAACGAAAACTTCAAATAATGTTGCTCCAAACTATATTTATGGTCTAAATTTTATAATGGTTTACTTAAATAAACGCCGTTAACAAATTTCAAAACCATGCCTTCGAGAAGGGACACGCACTATGTCTACGCACTATTCGGCCATTAGAAATGAACCGAACACCTCTGATTATCAATAAAAAATGTCAAACACTGCAAACCATTCACACCAGATTCTATCCTTAGAAACTTTGAGTTATAGATCATCATCTTCAACTTCTCATATGCCCGACTACATGTTCCTCCTTGATGATTTCACATTAGGGGATGTCTTCTAAAATTCTATTATATCAACCATGAGATTATTAGCAATGTCCATCTTCATTTTTCAAACTCCAACTGGTCCTACCCTTCTTTTTGGTACACGACGTCAACAACTACGCTTACTCTTCCTAGGCGATAAGGATGCCACCGTCGTGACCCACTACAAACCTCGCTCACGCTACTCGACTTAATATGAGAACCTTCTTACAAAACATGTACATAGATTCTTGTGGTTTGTACAGATAAGACACTGCGCACCATACAAATATCATCTCCATAATTTCAATTCAAGACTACGACTGCTATAACACCTCTATTTTTGACATATAGCAGCGGAAGCTAATCTGGGGTATTATTTCATAGTACAATAGTCATAATCATAGAAAACAACTCAAAAGAGACATTTTTAAAAGATAAGTTATCATTCATTATTTCATCAGAGTTTTTACAAACAGAGGTCCCAAAATCTACATGAAAACATAAAGTTTGAACGATAACAGTTTAGCCATCTTCAAGTCCGTACCACTTCGTGCCATATGGTGCTTGGTATGTGCTTAATTACACATACCTTTTACTTTTAAAAACGAGCTAAAATAACCAAAAACGGACTTAAAATGCCAAATATACGCTTGTTTTGCTAATTGTATTGTGCAGGAACGGATATCTAAGAATTTAACACCCCCAAATTTACACGCAGCGGAATCAACAATTTGGGTGTTAAATAATAGTACAATAGTCTCAAGAAATAAAGAACGACTCAAAGAGGCGTTTTAAAAACAAACAACCATTCCATTTTATATTTATCAGAGTTCAAAAGCGTAGTCCCAAGAGATCGTTACCATACATAAAACAAGTTTGATTTTAACAAACTAAATTAAGTTTTTGTTAAGGAATGGATTTTTAAAGTAATGCACAAAATGTTAGCGCAAATCCTCCTCTTTATTGCCTCCAAGCCTCCGCACTTCAATTACCTGAGATGAAACATGCTAAAAAGTCAACACGAGGTTGAGTGAATTCATAGGTTTTATAAGTAATAAACAGTTGAACACAAGCATAATAATAATCATAAGCATCATATAGACTTGTGGGCCAGACAAGCTAATAACCAACAGTTGCATTGAGCTCGCGACACCGATCCCATTGACGAAATTTATAATCAATTAATTATACAATGAATGCCCCCAGGTTAGGTATTTTCGTCAGATACCTACTCAAATCTCCATACAATATGTCCGTACATTGGGAGTGCTCACTTTCCCGGATACAAACTTCCCAAAAACCGAACCGGGTTGTCAAGCCCATAGCGCTATTAATTGTATGAGCGGCTACCCATCATAGGTAGTTGACGGCTCACGATTGGGGTCTTATGACGAAAGCTACTCAAGCAACAACATATATTCACATACGGGTCCAAGCATAGGAGAAAAACCTACTTGTGTTCGTTTTATAAAAACTAGCATGCATCTCCCTCGCGGGGTTTAAGAAAAATACTTGAAAAGCGAGGCTATGAACTCACCGTAAGTCAAGTAAACGACGAAGATCGAGGAGCTGAGTATATAGATCGAGAGATATCACCAACAATCACCGACAACCTATAGGAGTGACTCGACTTAGTAAGATATAAAAGTAAAAACAATACGTAAGAAAATTTAACAACTATGGGATATGTTTCTTAGATATATGCGTGGCGTTGCACCTTGACTTAACTAAATGGTTTTATTCCAAAATATGCCTAATAACCTGAGTTTATAAGTAATTAAACATATACTAAGTTTTATATATTAATTTTTATCTTATTATTATAATTGTGTACTTTATATGCTTTTAGAAAAGACATAAAAGTCCAGTTCCTGTTTTGACCTGTTTTTATGAGTGCATAACTATTAATCCGTAAGGGCTATGAATATGAGGTTTTCGCCCATGGAAAGCTATTTGAGTCTAGTTTCCAGAAATGTAAGTCTCATAATTTACAAAGTTTCGTAACTATGTGAAAAGACCATTTTACCCCTGGTTGTCCAAAACAGAAAGTTAGTAAAAAATTTACCCTTTACTAAAATGGCCATAAATCCCAAACCATGATAGCAATGAAGGTGAGGTCAAAGGCTATGGTTTCCTTATGATGTCTACTACTGACCCAATCTTTAAGATCTATTATTTTATGGCAAAAATTTGGAGTTTAACTCGTATCCTAATCATATGTCCAGATTTGACCTATTTTCGTATTTTGACCATATCTCCCTCATCCGGAGGAGTTGGTTGAGCATCCAACTATCTCATAGAGCTGAGACATATATCTAACTACCTATGAAATTTAATCACAGACCCCAAGCTAAATTTTTAGAGCTATGATACGTTTTAGCTACTGTTCCAAAACAGTCCTTATTTTTCACTCTAAACATCAATCCTAACTCTAACCAATCACATGCAATGCCATCCCAATCTCTTAACACAACTCATCATCATATAAATATGTATTTCCAGAATCAAACTTCCATTTTCATGGATTAAAATGAAAAGAAAAATTAAAGATTAAGAGATAACCTTAATAACTTCTTCAAAACTTCAAGAAAAACCACCAAACTTTGCAAGCAACTTATGGATGATGATAAGAGGATAAAAATGAGAAGAAAAATTTTGTATGATGGTGGTGGTGGTGTGGGTAATTTCGGCAGCAAACAAGGGACCAAGAGAGGGTTTTGAATCTTTTGAAACTAGGAGAAGTGAAGAGGTTTGCATGTATAGAGAAGTGAAATGAAATGATGGTGTGTTATAGAAAGTTGAAAAAAAGAAAAGTGGTTGTGTGTGGGAGTGGTAAAACCGGCCATAGGCCTTGGGTTTGTAATTTTTTTTTTTTTTCATTTTTAGTTTATAGATTTAATTAAAGTATAGTGTAGGTTATATTAAATAAAAAGTAAGGTTTAAGGTAAAACGCGAGTTTTAAGCTAGAAATTTACGTAAACGCGAAACACAATGGAAAATGAAAATGGTGTAATTTATAATCATCGGGGAATATTATGAGATTATTAAACCACTTAAGGCACGAAGACGGAATAGATTTCTAAATACGGCTCACGCAAAGCTAAGAACGGGAAATTCTTACCAAATCGGGTAAACGTAAAATTAATAACTTTGCTTAAAAATGAATCATAGAATAAAGTTCGGAATAAATAGTGACCTTAAATACGGAATGTTACATCCTCCCCTCCTTATGGGAGCGACGTCCCGGCGCTCGGTTCCTCCGATTCGCCTTACGCTTGCTCAAGGAGAGTTGCGGGAGTACGATTTTTAAGCGAAAACATAAGATTTTGACTAAACGTGACCGATACATGAATTTTAACGAAAGATGCCAAAATTAGCTTTTAAGGTCGCCGAGGGATTTCAAAGATAGAATAAACACGGTAAGCACTTAAACGGATGAAATGCCTAAAACAACTTAAGATTAACAAGAAACGAGAAGTCGCGAATCGCGTAAACCGTAAAACGCAAGAATTCACTTTACTAGAAGGTGAGAATAAGGTATGAATTACATGCTGACATTAAAATACTGAATGTCACATTAGAAGAACCCGTCCAGGATTTTTATATTGTTTTAATCACCAACGGTCGATCGAGAGGAGGAGTAAAGGTACTTGTTTTAAATTTTGTTTTATAAACTAGGCTTAGACACTTTCTAGATTATGAAAATGTGAAGTTCGTTCGGTTACGAAATTAAAGTGTTAAGTCATTCATAAAATGATGAAAATATTATTATAAGGATTTATTAAGGGTTTGGTGATTTGAAAACGAAATCACTAGTAAGGAGAATTTTTAAAACTATTTCATTGAGAGGTTAAGATGAATATGTATCCTTAGTGGGTCAACATTTTTAAGGCACTTATTAGGTTTTTCTTTGACAAAAAGAGTGTTCAAATGAAGGTAAAATATGTTCAATAATCACTGTGGTGCTTTTGAAAACCTTTGAGATAAATGTACGTATAAAGGCTTTGTTGAACTCTCGGATTCGCGGTTGCTATTTAGAAAATCTATTTTCCAATTCGTTAAGAGTCATTTGTTGAAACGAAGTTTAAATCGGTCATTTCATTAAGATGTGATTAAAATGTGATGTATAAAACATGTGATTTGAAATATAAGGCATGGTGTTATTATAAATATTAGTTATGGTTTCTACAAAAGAGGGTGGTTAGAATCGACTCTTTAACTTGAGAAGGTTATTTTGGTAATTTAGACACTTGTGAAAAATTTATAAAATTTTCATAATCCGTGAAGGTATTTAGCGCATTAAAGGTGGACATGGAACGGCTCGGGAGTTTAACAAAGTAACAAGATAGCAACGAAGCTGGAACAAAGGATAACAAACGCATAATGCGTAGGCAATTGTATGAGGGAACAAATTTAATGTCGTGAGGGTCCTTAAAGGAAACAATGGAATATAAGTGATGGCGATACAAAATTGGAAAAGAAGAATTTATCCAGTCGTCAATTCATAAGACGGTCGCCGTCAGCACATTAAGTTTGCGACAGTCTATACACAACCGAAAAAGGAAATCCATACAACAAATCTCAAATCGAAGAAAGTTTTAGATCAGCACTTGTACAAAAGAGACAAGGTTAGCGATTAAAATAGAGAAGTTAACGCATGGTTCGCACGAACAAATTTCGAGTCAGTAGAAAGACGAACACCATGGCGGATACACGTAACTCATTTATTCATACTTCATTAATCACATCCAGAGACATTTTAGAGATCTACCAATGTTACTCAAAGAAGGTGGGTCGAGAAGAAAGCATAGAAACGTCAGAACCTCTAAGTTTGGTATTAATGGTCGAATATTAGACGAGCGGCCTAAAGAATTTCCATCATGAAGAGAAATGAAAGGAAAATTAGAACGACGGTTGTTAAGTCAGAACGTACCCGCATATGGAGAATTCGTTCGAGAATAGATAGGGGTACATATGCGGATGCCCTCAATTTATACCACTTGCATAACACACACAAATTTTATTTTCCAGAACAACAGGTAAAAAGTTGGTCTTTATCAAGATCTTTAGGTGACTACTATTCAGCCTTGCATAGCTCCTTTTAAATTATACATAGGTGCACGACTATGTATAATTTAGGAATAGCAATGCAATGCTCAGTTTCGTCAAACTAGTGTTATGTTTCTTATATGTAAATGTATAAACCATACTTTTTTTTAATAGAAATAATTTTTGAAGCTGTTAATAATGTGGAAGTAAAGTAATTCGCTAAAAATCCTCTTTTTTTTTCTTTTTTTTTTTGGCGATAACAAATATTTTGTAAAATCCAAGTAAAATGACTCATAAAATAATAGCAAATTAAATTTATAAGATGACATCACAATGACTTATAAAATAGCAAGTGGTTTGTATGAGAGTCGTAAAGAGTAGTTTATGAAGCAATCGGTGAAATGGTTACAAGATGATATGGTTTCAAAAGGGTTGAGCC
>BQNB010005027.1:0-104372 GCA_026074375.1 Tanacetum coccineum | reverse complement strand
GTATAGTTTTCTTCGTGAGGTTTGAGTTGTCGAGATGCATATGCAATGGCTTTTTCTCTTTGCATTAATACAGCTCCTAGACCTTGAAGAGAAGCATCACAGTAAACGACAAAGTCATCATTTCCTTCTAGTAATGCTAAGATTGGTGCTTCACAGAGTTTTTGTTTAAGGAGTTGGAAAGCTGATTCTTGTTCTTCGCCCTAGATATTATTCTTGTTTTTCTGGGTTAATTTAGTCAAAAGCTTTGCAATTTTTTAAAAACCTTCAATAAATCTTCGGTAATAGCCGGCGAGTCCTAAGAATTGACGCACTTCTGTAGGAGTAGTAGGAGATGTCTAGTTCTTAACAGCTTCAATCTTGGCAGGATCAACATGAAGTCCTTGACTATCAATGAGATGTCCAAGAAATTGCACGATACGAATCCAGAAATCACATTTAGAGAACTTGGCATACAATTTCTCTTTTCAGAGTAATTTCAAGATTATTCTCAGATGATTTGCGTGTTCTTCTTTGTTACGAGAGTAGATAAGAATATCATCGATAAATACTATTACGAATTTATACAAATATGGTTTACACCCACGGTTCATGACATCTACGAACACAGCAGGTTCGTTTGTTAAACCAAATGGCATGACTTGAAATTCATAATGTCCGTATCTTGTTCTGAAAGCAGTCTTAGGAATATCTTCTTCTCTTACTCTCAGTTGATGATAGCCTGATCTTAAGTCGATTTTTGAGTAAACACTTGAACCTTAAAGTTGATCGAATAAGTCATCGATCCTGGGTAATGGGTAATAATTCTTTATGGTAAGTTTATTCAACTCTCGGTAATCAATGCACATTCTAAAAGATCCGTCGTTCATTTTAACAAATAAGACAGGAGCTCTCCAAGGCGATGTACTTGGTTGAATGAAACCTCGGTCTGCTAGTTCTTGAAGCTGGTTAGATAACTCCTGCATTTCTGAAGGAGCCAATCTATAAGGTGTTCGGGCTATAGGCGCTGCTCCGGGGATTAAGTCGATTTGGAATTCTACATGGCGAACGGGAGGAAGACCAGGTAGATCTTCAGGAAAAACATCTGAAAATTCTTTAACTACGGGGATATCTTCTAGTCTTTTCTTGTCTGATTTATTTTCCATTACTTGGATCCTGAAAACTTGACAACCTCGGAATATATACCTTTTAGTTTTTATACAAGATATGAGATTTAGTCGAGTTTTACTTTGATCACCTCGAATGATTAGAGTTTCACCATTGATAGGAATGTGAATGACTTTCTCGTCACAGAGAATTTTGGCATGATACTTGGACAACCAGTCCATACTAATGACAACGTCGAAACTACCGAGTTTAATTGGCATGAGATCGATTTCGAAAGGTTGATCTAACAAAGTTAGAGTGCAGCCTTTGATAACGGTGTTTGTGCTTACTAAATTTTTGTCAGCCATTTCGATATCATAAAAGGTATCTATTATAATAGACGGACTATTTAGTTTAGAGGCAAGAGATATGGATATAAAGCTTTTATCAGCACCAGAGTCAAACAATACTTTGGCTAAATGCTGATTTAGAAGAAATGTACCTGTAACCACGTTCGGGTCTTGATGAGCATTTTTATCTCTTAACATGTAGGCTCTTCCCTGGGCATTGATGTTGGTCTTTCGGCACTGATTTGTATAATGCCCTTTTTCTCCACAGGCATGACAAATAACTGTCACTGGTAGTTGATTACTTCCAGTGGCTGGCTTCTTGTTTTGGCAGTTCTTGGTCAAATGGCCTACCTTGTTGCAAATATTACATTTACCAGTACAAGGTCCGGTGTGATGGAGATTGCATCTCTTGCATAATGGGAGGTCTCCGGCATACCTATTGTTTCCAGATGGAGTAACAGCATAAGCTCTAACAGCTTCTTGCCTTCAGTTTTGTTGTAGTTGGTGATTGTTGTAGCGATTGTTGGTGTTGGTGTTACGGTAGTTGTTGTTGCTGCGGGAGTTGTTGTTGTTGAAAGTTCTTCTGTCGTCAAACTTTCGTTTGTTGTCACTTGATACTTGCACTGGAGTATGCTTGGTTACTTGATCCATTAGCCTTTGGGCTATGTTAATGGCTTCCTCCAAAGTTTGAGGTTTAGAGGCAGTAACATTTCCTTCAATGCTTCGAGGTAGTCCCCCGATGAAAGCTTCCAAGAGTTTCTCGGTGTTTGGCACCATGTTCGGGCATAGGATTGTTAATTCTTGGAATCTTCTAACATAAGGTTTAAGATCATTTCCCTTTACAGTCAGATTGTAAAGTTCTTCTTCCATTTTTCTGATTTCAGTCCGGGGACAATACTTGTTCGTCAGAAGCCTTTTTAACTCAGTCCAGGTGATTTGATTGGCTTGCTCTACTCCCATAGGCTGGGCATATGCATTCCACCAGGACAAGGCATCGTCAGTTAGAGTACCAGTAGCAAATGTTACTTTGTTTTCTTCAGCACATCTGCTACGAGAGAATACTGATTCGGTTCGTTCAAACCAGCGGATAAGGCCAACTGCTCCTTCCGTACCATTAAAGTAGAAAGGTTGACAGCTGATGAACTCTTTATAGTTTCCCGTTTTTACTACAGGAGTTCCAGTAGGACCGGTGTTCCTGTTGGGATTACTAGCATTTGCCATTGTTGCAGCTTGTGCTTCTAGAGCCGCAGTGACACTGTCAGCAACTAGTTTTCTAATGGCAGCTTGAGTCATGGCCGGTGCTTCCGATGTTGATGTTCTTTTGGGAGGCATTCTATCAACAAAAGACAACACGTAATAAGAATGATATCACAAGTCTAAAATTGTTTAAAGAGTAATGCTTATTTTTCTTTAAAATGCTTAAAGTTCAAGAGTACGATAAGCTATAAGGGTGATGAGATGAAAAATGATGGCTATTGATGATGATGAATGATGATAATGAATGATGATGATGAATGGTGATGATAAATGGATCGGTATTATGAAACAACAAGGTATATAACGAGATTGCCTTTGTATTAAGAACAACTTGCCTTAGTACTATACATAGTCAAGATTTAACAACTGTTTTTATTTATACCACACATCCCGTGGCTAGGTTAAAAGCTAATACTGTAATCTAAGCTAGTAGTTGGATGATTATTCCATACGGTTCTTAAGTTCGTTGATGGAGTCTTGGAAATTTTCTATATCCGCTTGGTGACGAATATGCATGTCGTTGATAATGTCTCCTAGTTAAGTAATCCTGAAGTGGGATAGAGAAATCTTATGGTTACTTCCCTTTGTTTCCTCTGAGTTTGGTAATTTGGCCACAAGCTTGTTGGATGTTTCAGCATCAAAATATCAAAATCTTGTGGGATGATTACTCGTCCATTTTCGAGACCTTCGACTTTATCTTCTATATGCACAATACGATCGAGAGAGAGTTCTCCTAAGTAATTCATAATTTCTTCGATTTGTTCCTCATGACGCTCTATACTTGTCTTTCGAGAGCTTTCACCTATCTCAAAGGCTTGAGGTAGGGAAGAGGTAGAAGAAGATGATCGGCCTTGTTTCTTGGGTGACAAAAATTCTTTCGGAAGAAAGAATTCTTGAGGTTTAGGTATTAAAGATGGAGGTATGATAATTGGAGGCGGGATAGGTGATTTTTCAGTATAAAAGGCTTGAAAAACTTTCATGTAGGGATCATCATGAAATAACAAAATAGTTGGTGAAGCTAGAGGGACTATTCCAAATGAGTTGGAAGAGCTAGAGTAAGTTTTTCCCGGTAAAGTCGAGATATAATCCGGAGAAGCCGGAGGAAGATAGTTTGGGAAGTTGGAGGAAAAGGCATCCTCCATATTGGAAGTAGGATGGTCGGGAGAAGACATCGTTCAGTTTAACAACCCAGCGGTAAATAACATAAGTTATTTATTTAGTAATATAATAGTTATGTATCTTTACATACCATTTCGGAAGATATAGTGGCACGGAGGACTTTCTTGGATGGAAAAAGAAAAATAGTTATAGTTAAGGTTTCAACCTTGTTCTCTATAACGTGGCTCTTGATACCAAATCTGTAACACTCCCATTTTTACAATATAGCAGCAGAAGCTAATCTGGGATATTACTTCAAGGTACAATAGTCATAATCATAGAAAACGAATAAAAAGAGTCATTTTTGAAAATTTAGTTATCATTCATTATTTCATCAGAGTTTTTACAAAAGAGAGGTCCTAAAATCTAAAACACAAAGTTTAAATTATAACAGTTTTGCCATCTTCAAGTCCTCGCCACTTTGTGCCATAAGTTGCTTAATTACCTGAGATAAAACATGCTAAAAATTCAAC
The DNA here is from genome assembly GCA_026074375.1 of Tanacetum coccineum. Taxonomy (NCBI): domain Eukaryota; kingdom Viridiplantae; phylum Streptophyta; class Magnoliopsida; order Asterales; family Asteraceae; genus Tanacetum; species Tanacetum coccineum. The sequence continues at coordinate 100,051 of BQNB010005027.1, read as the reverse complement.
ACAAAGGTTAAGTGAAATTCATAGGTTTAAGTTAAATAGTTTGAATGCAAATTCGATATTAGGTTATGTTGTTATACACCCGTTATTTGTAAAAAAATTATTATTGCCATTAGCTCATGAATCCGAAACCTTGGGATATATAATAATCACACGTTATAGCCCCAACGGGTGCCTTTGCCAAAACACCCGCAGTTATATTCTAATGATGTGCAATTGGTTACCGATATCACTCGGTACACCAACGGGGAGTCCAACCCAAATAGATCTATTCACAACATTCGCGCTCACTCCGTAGAGTAATTAACGGTTCATGATATTGGGGACTTAAAGGCAAAATAGTTACTTAGGTAATAATAAATTAGGACATCATACATAAAATAATTGCATTCATGGTTTATAGCATGTATCCCCCTCGCGGGTTTATAAAATATTTAAAAGATTGAAATGCGAGGCTATGAACTCACCTTAACAGTATAGGGAAATTTGATTGATAGCAAAGGTATATGAAATGAAAATAACGGCTTCGTCACACGCAACCTGGGGTAATATGTCAAGTCTTAGTTTGATTGTTATGTTTCAAAACTTTATAAAGTATAATGTATATCTTTGATTGAATTATTATGGAGTATTGTATCACCGTTCGGGCCATCATAATTCAAAGGTCATTCAGTAAACGTTTGAGGAGCTAGGACACTTTAAATCGTAAACCCAATGACTCAGTCAGAACGTAATACCAAGATGAAACCCCTTAATATGAAGCTCCCTAGTATTGTGATACGATATAGATCCGGGACAGGATTTTTATAAAGCACATCGATGATGAATTTTATAATAGTTATAACATAATCGGTTTTAAGCGTTTTGCTCAATAACTGGAAATGATAAGCACGTCAAGCGTTAATTAAAGTTATGTCTTATAAGGTTTTGAACACATTTCTACACTTTTTCAAAATGTTACATTTTAGACCCTTAAGAATGAAAAATGGCAAAATATACCCTTGGAGTTTTCACTTTTACAAGTTTGGTCCTTCTAGTTTAAAAGATGTACAAAGTAAACCTTGTATTTTGGAAAGTGACATAATAGACCCCTATAGTTATAACTTTGATAAAATGACATTTTCAGTCCCTTTAGTTATAAGTTTCAGAAAGTTACGATATATACCCTTTTGCATGAAAAATGTATCGTTTTTAGTCCAAAATCCATAATAATGATATTTTTCAATATGAAAAGTAATTTACAGGTTATAGCTTATTAATATAAGCTAAAATATGAAGGTTTAACGTAACAAAAGTTCAAAATAACGATTCGTTAAGCTAGAAATCAAAACGGGTCGAATTAGGGTTTTAAAATGAAAACGCGCGGGTTTTAAGTTTAAATTCTTTCAAGACTTAATAAAGTACTTATTATAATGTTAGATAAGCTTATTAGGATAGATTATAACAATAGTTTACAAGTTTAGCTTATAGATTAAGCAAAAACATGAAATTAGGGTTTCATGAGCTTCATTTCAGATATGTTCAAAAACTCACATTATCAAACCGTACAAACACGTATACAACACCACTTCGCTCTGAGCAATATGAGAGCTTCATACTAAGAGGACTAAGTCATCATCAAATAGATATCATATTACACACATAGAGTTAGACTGCTAATATGTCATAAATAGCTGTTACTATAATACTGCCAGGTACATACATGTATCAAATACAATCATTAATATAAGCAACGTAATTACTCGCGAATGATCTTAACTCATGATATATTCGAATAGGTTCTCAGATCACATATGACCAACGAGATACTCATACAGTTGTCTTTATGTCACCAACATACAACAGATGTCATACATTATGTGTGATTTCACACTATTAAACAAAAGATTCTGTAAACATCAACCAGACTGACAGACGATAAACTTGTCTCATACTATATATCCTCAAGGTTGTAAAGTGCACGATCACAAGCCATGATAACAAAGGAGAGTTGTGTATCATCTTTCCATTCATGGTACTTTGGAGTATCAATAATTTCCCTATACGCCATTCAGGAGAGGTATATGCACATAGCTCTAGGACATCATTTGCAATCTCTAAATTAGTTTCTTATCATATACACTTCGTCAGAGGAGGAGTAGCAATGGCTGTCCCACTTCTGTAATGAGATTTGGTCACGATGATCATACACTACTTTCTTTAAGTTACAACAACAGATATATTACACATGACATGCTGCTAATTCTCGAGCTATTTCCGGTCAATTCCCTAAGTTCATTGATCCGTTTATTTCTCTCACGAGAAGTGAGCGTGATAATTTAGTGAATAGATTCTAATTATGGCTGGACATCTCCTTATGTGTACCCAGTCATACCGGTAACACTATTGCACATCATTAGAATATAACTGCGTGTGTTTGGGCAAAGCACCCGGGGCTTTAACGTATGCAAATATATCATAAGCTTCATTCATGAGCTAATGGTATACACAAACTAGTTTTTATAGAGACTCGCACGTCAAAATGGAATAATGGGACGTTTAATTAAGAATTAGAGTTAGTAATATACACACGTTTAGAGCCTCTACTAATATATTTATGATCCTATAAACATTATAAGAGTGTCGATCATGTATGAAATATCATAGAACCTGGTTTGAGCATATAGCTTGGAAACAGGTTGAAATCAGTACTTTTTAGCTTCGTACGCCTATAATAAACGACTCCCGGCTTCTTTCTGATTTCTTTTGCCACACTTCTATTCTTGAGACTTCTTAGGACCTCTTAGGGATTATAGTTGAGCAAAGTATTTATCTATTAAGGGTTATAGAGGAGGAAGTGGGGGATGAGTTAGAATGAGGGGTTTAGGGTCCTATTTATAGTCAAAATCCCCCTTGGTGACCAAGGAAGCTTTAAGGCCCCTGATGGTGGGATTGGGGTAGTGGGAGGGGGGGGGGGGGGGGGGGGGGGGGGGGGGGTGGGGGGGGTTGATGGAGATAGAAGCTATGTGATGAGTTGCTAGAGCTAGAAACTAGCTTAAGGGTGTTGGCTTGTTCTTGTGATGCCGCGGGTAAAAGAGAGACAAAGAGGGGTGATGTGGAACTTTCTTAGCCAAAAATAGCAAAGATATTTGTTGGGAGCTGCTTGTAAGCTTCTTTAGGGATGGAGGTGCTTGTCATTGAAGTGCTTGGTTGCAAAAATATTAGTCAAAATGGGAAATGCAAAAATGGGGGTCGCGGGTTCATTAGGGCTCGTTTAGGGCTCGGATTGAGTTTTTAAGCTTGGATTTCGAGTATACTTGAGGGATAATGATAGATATATGTTCTCAAGACTTGTATTAAGAATTATTAACAAGAATTGATAGGTGGTTCGGGTTTAAAATGTGTGAAAATGAGTAAACGGGTCAAAAGTTCAAATTAGGGTTCAATTAGGGTTTTCTAGATTTATTTCTTGTACATTGTTGTTAAAATGGTGAAATGATGATGGAATGTGATTTGTAATGTTGTAAATTAAGTTATTACAACTTAGGTTTAGGTTTACAATGGATAAATACGAAGAAACGGGTCATGGTTTATAAACTAGCTCCGTTTTAGGGTTTAGGGTTTTGAATTAGGGTTTTGAGTGTAAAAATATGTGTGAGAGCTTAAGATAGAGTAATTAAGGTTATACATGTAATAATTTATGTGTAGTAAACTTGTACAAAAGTGGTGGTGAAGAAATTAGAATGAAAACGGAGGTAAAACGACTATTTTAGATGTCATGCTTAATGACTTGTACATTGTACTTTTAAAGACTTGTCTTGACTTTATATATTTCAAATGAATTTTATATTACTTGTACAAAGCTTTAGTATCTTGTGCATTCACATTAATATAACTTCTCATGAAATTATGGTTTTATGAGGTATACGATAACATTTAAAAGCTTTTTGATGGGATGTTCACCTACCGTTAGCAGAATTTTCTTATAATAATAGTTATCATTCGAGTATTCGATGTGCTCCGTTTGAGGCACTGTATGGAAGGAAATGTAGGTCGCCCGTTCTGTGGACTGAAATTGGAGAAAGCAGGTTGATTGGACCAGAACAGGTGCAAGAGACGACTGATAAGGTAGTCTTGATAAAGGAAAAGCTCAAAGCGGCGAGTGATCGTCAAAAGAGCTATGCTGATAATAGGCGCAAGCCACTAGAGTTTGAGGTTGAGGATCAAGTGTTACTGAAAGTGTCGCCTTGGAAAGGTGTAGTGCGTTTGGAAAGAAAGACATGTTAGCATCAAGGTATGTAGGACCATTTGAGATCATTGAAAGGATCGGTCCTATAGCCTATTGATTAAGATTGTCTCAATAATTGAGTAGGGTACTTGATGTGTCTCAATTTAAAGAAGTATCTAGCGGATTCAAATCTGCATGTGCATTTAGAAGAAATTAAGGTAGACAAAACTCTTCGTTTTGTTGAAGAACCTGTTGAGATTATCGATTGTGAGGTTAAAAGTTTGAAGCGTAGTAGGATTCTGATAGTTAAAGTCCATTGGAACTCGAAGCGAGGTCATGAGGATTTCATAAAAACTAAGTATCCACACTTGCTCGTTGAGCAAGCTATCATTGGAAGTACTAAGTAAAGTTGGATACATAGGGTTACTGGCAGACTTTAGTGCACCCTTAAATGTTCTGAGGTGGTTTGGTTAAAGTTATATATTGAGTAAACCTGAAGTCGAGCCAATTCTTTAAAAACGTTGAGCTTTGTAACAACACATAACTTAAATTTAAGACAGATCTTGTTTGATGAGTTGCGGGGTTAAGTTATGGATCAAGTTGTTACACGACTTAAGGTTTCTGACGAGTTTCCTCGAGGACGGGCGAGACTCATGTAGTTAGATGTTCTCTTCACTTATAGCTGTTGTGCTTCTAGTTGTACTGTAACGACCCACTCCGGAAAGGAGGCCGAAACGTCATAATCATGGTGTCATATCAAAGCATAATAAAGGCATAAAGTCATAAATGATAACATAGAACAAGGTGGAAAGCCGGAATCAAACATCGGCTCCCAATTATGAGATCAACATGAATAACGTAAAAGAAGTCTAAAGGACGAAACATGTGTCCAAGATAGTATAGCACATCAAAATGTCTGCGATAAAAAGAAAGGAAGCTAAATGGGTCACTTCCTAAGCACACACTCTCTCATGCCCAATCTCCCTCTAGATACCTGCCGTATAAGAAAGAGAAAGAAATACGGCTGAGCATAACGCTCAGTGAACGGATATAATAACAATGTAAGTAATAAGTATGAATCCTGGATAATAAGTATAAAGCAGCGGAAAGATCATGAGTGTCATGAGGAAACCTGGAGAATACGTCATGAAGGAATAGGAAATAAACATGTAAAACATGGTAACGTGAAGTCAAAGATGTCATGAGATATCATGGATAGTATAAACATAAATAATAAGGAATGCCCACGAGCTCATATAATCATACATGTCATAATAATAATGTCGTGAATACATGCATATAATAGAGGGGCTGCCTCAACATGTAATAGAGGGGTGACCTCTTATAATAATATGGGTGGAGGGATCAGCTCCAATGTGATGGGATGTAGAGCACACACCAACCAATCACCATGAACGTGTAAACATGTAAACTAGGATGCACCCATACGCCCCTGAATAATAATGGCCAAACATGAAATATAATCTGGTAACATGAAAAGGGACGCCGCGTGAAATCACTCTCAACGCGAAAGAGTCGTGACACAGGTGCCTCATGTGTCACGGTCATGGTACCTCCATGACTAGGTGGTAAGTCATGTAAATCATGGTCATGCGTATATATAGCTCGGGCAATAGAATAAGTCTTGAAATCAAACATGTAAAGGATCATGGCAAAAGACATAAAAATGGGGAAGCATAGCAGTTCTGGGGATGAATCATGAAAAGAAAGAATGTCCTTACTGAAAGGACGGAATATCCGTACCTTAAGTCCAGCAAAGAAAATGAAAGAGAAGGATGAAAGAGATGTTATTCATTCGGGTGGGGATATAATGCATGATATATTTTTGGAAAGTGTGGAGTTTAGTTATTGAGATTAGTCTCAATAGTGATAACCTTCTAGAGAGCGCGAGTCTCGATATAATTATATGTAGTTTAGTTATTGTTGCGTCACTACAAACGAAGGTTGCTTGAGTATTGTTTATATAGAGGTGTGGGTGAGAGGGGGGGGGGAGTGTCAGGTGGTGGGCGAGGTGAATTGAAGAACGGGTGGTGGGGGCTAGATTCTCTATATGGGGGTTAGTGAGGTGGGGTGTTGTATATATCTCTATATATGTGAGGAGAAGGGATGGAGGGGTGTATAGGATTTGGTTATATTTAATAATAATAAATATTATGTGGAGAAATGTCGAGTAAGTGTTTTGGGGTGTGGACACGACTGTGAGTGGTGGATTGGTGTGGGTGGGGGGACAGGGGGAAGGTGTGTTTTTTTGTGAGATAGTGTGATGTGAGTGTGATTTGTTGGTGTGACTATGTGTGATGTGTTTTTAGGGGGTGTGGTATATGAGTGTTTTGGGGTTGGGGGGGGTGGGGGTGGTTATGGGTGGAGTGGGTGTTTTTTGGATGGGTTTATATATGGTTTGAGTGGTATGATGTTGTTGGTTTTTTGGGATGTTGTATGGGGAGTTTTTATGGGAAGTGTTGGCATGGAGTGTTTGTATGTAAGTTTGTTGTGATTTTTTAGAGGATAACCCAAACTATTTTATCAAGCATAACAAATAAATAACATCTAAATCAAACACCAAAGTTTCAAAATTACAAAACACCCCCTTATTACTTTTTAAACTCAAAAATCGTTAACCCAATAAGTGCACAAACCCAAATAACAATTTACCCCCCAATCAAACCACCATTTATATACATTCATAAACATGACAATAGACCTGGGAAAAATCTACAAAAACCCTAACCCAACTATCGTTATCCAAAATAAATGCTACCTATCTCTTTATTTCCGCAAATCGTCAAAAGTTATATAAATCCAAATAATTATTACGTATCCTCTTAAAAATTTAAACCTAAACAAATTTTATCAGCAAGATCAACATGATATATGCTACCTTTAAAATTAATATTGAAACTCAATTAACCAAATTAATTTTTATGCCGATACAATACTAGCTAGAAATTATGGTTTCATATGATTTTGATTTATAAAATCAAAATAAAATGAATGAACAGTTTTTCTTATCATAGATCGAATTTTATATGATGCAAAGTGAGTTGTAAAACTACTTGGATGATCGCTTATGATTATATGATTTATATGAACCCAGGATGTGATTATTCGAACCCAAAAAACAATACCCAAAAATCGAATCACAGCACTCCCCAATCTTCTCACAAATTTACCCCACCTCCTTAGCCATTCAAATGATCTATATTCACAAAATCTTATACAAGCCCCTTGGAAAAATCTTATGTGCCGCCTCTTGATTTTATTAGGGTTCGGTGATATTGTTTTTAGTGATTTAGCAAATGAAAATGAAATAAAGAAATATAATAGATATCTTGCCGAGTTATAGGGCTTCTAGAATAGACTAAAACTGATTTTTAAAAACAATATCAGCATAAAAGAATTTTGCATGAAAAACAATCCATATTTTATTTAATTTAATTTGTAATTTATAATTCAGAAAAACGCGACTAATATTATTATTATCGGCAATAAATAAATTATACATAATATTAATTATTTTTTCTTACATAAAATAAAGTATTTTGTTCTACATAAATTTTCATAATTGCCATATATATTGTCTTTTCATAATTCTAACATTTAAAATGAATTTTAATTAAGCTTTTATGAATATGTACTTGCATTAGGGTATTTTGGTAATTTTTACAACTTATAGAAATTTTTAAGGTTTTACACTGTCATAGTTTTTATAGGGGTGTTTGGTTTTACTGCACTCTTAGATTTACACTAGCAGTACTAACATCATTTATGTAACTGGCTGGCAAGCCTTTAACCCCTACTAAAAGTAAACTAGAACCATAATTAGTACTGTTCGCTTAGGATTTTTTGCTGAATTCAAGTAGGATTAAGTTTAGTTATAGCTTATCTTAAATTTAGTTTTAGCTTATATTTCTTAGCTTATTTCATAGTTTAATTCTGATCTTAAAAGTCAAATTGCATCAGCAGTACCTTCAAGTTAGTACTGCTGATATTTACACTACCAGTACTAACTAACAAGTTAGTACTGCTACCTCTGGTTTAACTTTTAGTCGAGTGATTGTAGGATTTAATAGCCTATCTTTTAGCATTTTAAAGTCTAGTTATAGCTTAAAATAGAACAAGTCTTAAATTTTATTTTCTAGCTTATTGTCTTAGCTTATTTAGCTGTCAAAAGTCATAAAAAACCTGAAAATTCCAAAAACAGTACTTAGAAACTCTAGGATTTAAATTTGCTAATTTAGCTTATGAGTCTAGATTTTCTAGCTTAATTAGATAGATTATAAGTAGTTTTATAAGCCCTTAAAGTTTTAAAGTCTAGTTTAGCTTATTAAGGTTTTAAGATCATTTAGATTTTGAGCTATCTTGCTTATTTTCTGAGTTTGAACTTAATTTCATGTCTCATTTTCAGTTGTTTAAAAATTACTTCTAAGCTTTTAATTTCTTTTCATTTTTAGAATAGGCACATCATAAGCTTTCTAAATCACTTTTCCTTTTTCACATTAAGCTTTATTTGAGTATCATAATCGCTGTTTTAGTAAAACATAGCCCAAACCCCTAGTTTCTGTAACAGCTTATTGAAAGGGCTCTTATTTAGAGCTTTTATCGTTTTAGTTTATCACCCAAGTAGCCTTTATTATTTTGTTCCCACTATCATCTTTACAGTTGACAGTAGTACATAGTAAGCGGTGTTTCGGTTGAGTTTTTCATTTTAAGCTCTTTAAAATTTCGAATGCTTATTGGACTTAATTTGAGATCGGGGTAGATTCTCAGGGTAGATAGTGTAACTTTTCAATCTTAGTTGTTTTTCAGTTAACCCCTCCGTTAGTTTATTAGTTTCCCCGTTAGTTTCTTAGGTTTTTGCTCCATTAGTCCATTAGTTAAGTTTTTAATTAGTTTATTAAGTTTTAATTAATAATTAGGGTTAAGCTTTAATTAGTTTAATTAACTTTTATAAAAAGATAAAAATTAGGGCTTTTATTTTTAATAATTTTCGGCACCTCTTTCTTTATTAGTGAAATTTAGTTTACATTTTTAGGGGATTTAAAATTTGTTTACTTGCTAATGTCATATTTGTGGCTTCTTAATTTCGTAGTAATAGCTTATCCAAAATATCTTTGTTCCATTCAAATCAGGATCCGAACCTGAACGTGGTTTCAATTTCACTAGTCATTGGGGATAACGACCCGGGTGATCATACTTACCCGGTTTAATATACGTATATTATATATATTATATATATTTTTGTAAGTTTTAACTTTTTACCTTAGTTAAAGGTGAATAGTTGGAATTTACCTAAGTAGTATTATTATTATATATTTTATAGGTATACAAAACTACGAATCAAGTCTTAAGCCTGTTAATCTTTGTTAGCTTATTTGCCTAATTTCTTAGCTTATTAGGTCCAAAAAAGCCAACAGTTTAGCATTTTAGACTTAGTTATTTTCCTAATCTGTCACTTTTCTTTTGCTTATTTCTAGCTTATTTTCGAGTTTTATAAAAAGTTTCTTTTTTAAAGTTTGTCACATTAGCTTATTCTACAAGTTTTAAAAAAAGAAAAAGAAAAAAAAATGTTTTCCAAAAAAGAGAGGTCACAGGGGTCGAACCTGTGACCTCCCCTTTGCACACCCAACACATTTAACACACACACTCTAACCATCAGCACCAGTAGGGCTATCTGTTAGCCATTCACCTTATTTAATCTTTATACCCTTTTTAGCTTTTTAGTATTCAACCCCTTTTTGCTTATTTCCAGCTTATTTCAATAAGCTGGCTTGCCCATTTTATTTTTCCTAGATTAAGCATTCTTCAAAGTACTTTTCATAATTTTTTTAGAATTTTCCAAATTCGTTTAGTACTTTTTATTAATTTTTTAGATTAAATCTGTTTTTAATTCATAATAAATTAAATAAAAGTCAAAAAAATATAATTCTTTTTTTTAAAATTTTCTTTTATCATTTAGGATTGTTAAAAATTAAATTTGCATTTGTAGGGTTAAAATTGTAGGATTTAGTTTTTTAAAGAACGGGATTTGAATCCCGTTAACGTTTTTCGTGTTTAGGCTTTAATTGCTTTCGTTTTTAGCTTGCTTTTAATTGCTTTTTCCCGTAGAATTAGAAAACCCAATCAAAACCTTGTTATATTCAAACATCAAATATCAAACCGACTCTCGACTCTCCATTGCATTCCTCGTACGGAAAAACGACCCGGGAATATCATATTACTTTGGCCAAAGGTAATTTGTTCAAAAATTTGCCCTGTTATATTTTATATATATATATATATATATATATATATATATATATATATTATATAATAATATATTCACTATTATGGGAACTGGTTTGAATGATAGGGGAAATTCCAACGAAACAGGCGATATTGGTAAATCCAGTTAAATTCTTCTTCTTTGACCAAAGTATTATATACGGCGTTATTAGTTGAGGTGGATTTACGCGTACAATAATCTGTCCCGGACATCTCTCGCCATAGAACTTTCACGAGACACTCTCTTATGTTCATTGTTAATTAAATCGCTTCCAAAATGCGTGCATTTTAGCATAACTTCACCAAGTACTCCATAATTACTGCAATTCTCAAATATAAACGATTAAGTAACAATTCTTTGCAATAACTATACAAAATGGGTTAATAACATGGGATAAATGATGCTATAAAATAGACGTTATTTGATGTCATCAAATATCCCCCCACTTGAATCCTACTTGTCCTCAAGTAGCCTTTAGAAGTTTGTAAAAATGTATCCCTAAGGATATTTTCCGTTAAAGCATTTATTTGATCTATTACAAGTACACAACCAAACACCTCACGAAATAGGAAGATGAAAACACTCAAATCACTCAACTAATCTATGTGGTAACATGTAACTAATCGCGTAAATTTGCTCGTTCAGTCATATGACGAGTATTCTATCATAAGCTTGGCAAGGATACACATCTCCACCACTAAAGCCAAGGAGTAACAAGTTTATAAAGGTGAATATGGGTTTTTTATATGGAAAGGTGTATGGTTGATCAATCTACAATCTTTCACTAGAAGTACCACTCCAACAAGGCAGCTGAAACACACATACATGGCCATAACGACGGAATAGACATGTATGTTCGATCACATCCTCATTCGAATTTAAGCAACGGTTAGGATGAAGAATGATATAGGGTAGGAACCTTCTAACTTTCACCAAAAGTCGTAAACCAACGAGGCAGCTAAGACATGCATACATGGCCGTAACGACGGAATAGACATGCACGCATCGAACACAAGTCCTCCATTCGAGCGTAACAACCATCGGCTAATCATTAGGTGGAGAGGGAAAATAAATTGTAGGTTAAATAAAAATCAAGAAACAACTGAATTAAGACAATTATACAAGTTCTAGAACACTTTGTTCCGACCGTTTACAAATGAATAATGGACATTGGGACAACTATTTACAACGTCTTGATCATAGATCAAAAACAACAACCTAAGTTGGAGTTCCCGTAACGATCAACTTCCCAATCATCCCAAAACTTTACATACTCTACAAGGTAAGTGGCGATATCTTCCACTTTGTACAATACTTTACATCGTTGATTTTTTAGACGTATCAACGAATAATCGATCCTTCGTGTAATTCCTTCGGTAATGCTCTTTGCGAAACGATTATCTTTAAACTTTCTTTCTCTTTTTGTATTTTTCCATTTTTTTGATTTTTTTTGCTAACTATTCTTTAAATCTCGGTGTAGTTTCACCATCTTAACGATTATAATAATTCTGGATAATTTCTTCGATAGTTCCTTCGTTCTTCGGATTCACTAATAATTGTGATGGCAGTAAAATCACATGAGTTTTGACTACTAATATACATTCCCATTTTTAATGTGCAAATTTCCAACTGCACCAAAGATAGAAAATGACACAAGACTCAGGAAATATAAACTTTACACTTTAAGCAACTAGCAACTGTAAATTAAACTTAATCTAACAGGGTAGGTTAAAGTGTAAGGGTGTAACGAAACAAATAGTTGGTGTAATTCCTAAAGGAATGTCACATAGCGGGTTTGTTCTAAATGGACCAACACTCTAAAGTGATGAGAGTGGAAAAGGGTTCAAACAGGTAGGTTAACAAACCGGTGTAGTTTTAGTAAATAAGCAACATGTAAAGTTTGATTTGGGGTAAATCCCTATAGATTACCCATTTAAACAATTTACATCTACTCCATCGAAAATTCATAGTAGTCATCACTGTGGTCCGTAGTTGATAAATCAAGCCACAGGTTCTACAGTCCCAACATCACCGGTACACTCATATTTTATGAGATTTGGGTAAACATTTAGAAACGGAAAGGCTAAATCCTCACAATATCTAACAAGGGTTATTGTGTGCGGTTATGTAACATGTAATTTCACAAAAGTATGCTTGAAAAAATTTTAAATTTGAGCATAATTTAAGCATTTTAGTGTGAAAAATAGGACAAGTAAACATTCTAATTCCATCCCTTCACTTGAATTATACAACGTCCTCGTTGTATATATAAAACATTAAATACGAGAATTTAAAAAGAATTAGAATGAGAAACTCCCCTAATATTTGCTCGGTAGATTCTCCATGTAGGTTTGTGAGCAAGATTGTGTGTTGAACAACCGTCTTGAGGTTTCAAGACTCCAACACTTTAAGATTTCCAGATTTGTAAATACATCACCAACATCGTTGATTTTTTCTTTCACGAGGTCCTGTGTAAATTCTCAGAAAACAAATGCAATTCTATCTCTGTGTATTCGTTTGGTTAGACTCAAAATAAATACCTAAAACTGTACAGGAAGTCAATACACCGTATCCATACCCCAGGATACGCCGTATTGATACCTGTGTCGAATACTCTGTATTCGTTTAACAAATACGCCGTATTTGACGTGCGAGAAAATAAAGACTAGGGACTAACGTCCAGAAATATCCAAATACGCCGTACCATGTTGTGGATATCCGTATAGACAGTCTGGGAAGACAAACTCAATAAAAATTAAAAATACATTTTGGGTTGTCTCCTGGCAAGCACTTTTGTTTACAAAAAAGTCTTTAAGTTAGACTTGACACAATTTAATCCCATCCTTATAAAACAATTTAGGGTCGAATGGGATGCCAGATGGCACATAAAATTCTTAATTAGGAAAATGAATGACATCCCTTTGTTAAGATGATTTCAAGTCATGATATTAAAATTTAATCCCTTGATAAAAGTTTCAGTTTTGAAAATTTTATTAGATGTATCATGACTTGTTTTCAAAAGCTTATTTCACCCATGTGCATAGGCACCAACATTGGTATTTATTACATCAGGTAACGGTTTGACAGATAAATCCCCCAAAGAGTGTTCAATATCGACTTTATCATCATCATTGTCCTTATCCAATTTTGAATCATTGGGATAAATTACACTAAAAGAAAATAGATCATTAAAGTTTAAAACATTTTGTTCCTCTTCATCACATTCGGACAATGATGTTTCATCTTTCAAATTAAATTCATCGATATGTTGAGTAGTTACAGTAGGTTCTGTTAATAAATCTGATTTAGACGTTTGGGCATTATTGTAAACAATGGCTAGAAATTCAGTCTCAAAATCATTAAAGAAGTCTAAATCATCAAAATAACTTACCGTAGGATCGGGTGGTGGAAACAAAGGCATATTGACTTTATCATTATCATTTTCCGAATTCGTTTTTAAATTGTTGACATAAATTAATTTGTAAGAAAATGATTTTTTGTCGAAAATTACCGTGCAATTTTCATCGTCGGATTCGTCAAACGATATTCTAAAGTCAATTTCATCGTTGTTAAGAGAACTTATCATAGGCTCACACGAGAGTGTTGCTTCAGATGTTAATGTGTCGTTAAAGACTATAGCTGGGAATTCAGTTTCAACAGATCCGAGGTCCTGAACGTCTTCATTATCCCAGATCTTACCATACGTAGCAGTTTCCTAATTATACACTGATATGTGTGAAAACACGAAAACACATATCCATTTTATATCAAAATAAACCCTAAAAAGACCAAAACTGTGCTTTAAATACTTGAATATTGCTTGTTTTGTCTTTCTTATTGTGTAGGTATGGATAAAACAAAAATCACAAGAAAACAGGTAAAAATCGGACAAACACGGACACGGGAACGGAAGAACACAAAAGAAGCCAGGAATTCAAAGCCAAAGTCAAAAAGTCAACCAATGGTCAAACCTTGGTCAACTCAGGTCAACCAAAGTCAAACCCACTAAAAGACAAAAATCCCAAAATTACAATATTAGTCCCTAAGCCCATAACCAACAAATGCTAAGTCCAGGGACCAATCTTGCCAAGTTTGGAAAATAGTTTATACTTGGACTTTTATTATACAAACAGAGGGACTAAAACTGCCAATTACCTAAACTTACCCCCTTTTACCCCTTTTAGTTAAAAAACGAGCGGGAAAGGTTGTTACCACTGTTCATCATCTTCTACATTTTACCATAAGGTCAAATCAAAGGGCTTTTACCAATTGGGGGCCAAGAAGGACAATTTAGGTGTTAAAGTACAACATGGCAGGGGTAAAACGTCACTTAAGCCTCTCATTGGCCAATACCCAAGAAGGAATGCCACGTGGTCAAGTGAGAAAGCACAAGGAAATGATGGGATTTGTATTCATTCCACTCACAAAAGAAGCACAAAAGGAATAAGCCACGGATTGCCACGTTGGCAATCCGTGTGAGCTAAATTTTGATCTAACGGCTAAGGATTGCTTCCCAATCATTGAAGGAATGTACGGATTAGATTGGAGGGAGCGTGTAGAGCAGGGTATGGACCTAGAAGCTTCAGACGATGACTATAAATAGCCTCTCATCCTCACACACAAGGCATCTTTTCTTTTCTAGTTTTTTTTGCTTTTAGATTTTTAATTTAGCTTAAGTTTTAAAGTTTTAAGTAAATGTAATTTTCATTTAAATCTCTTGTAATTTCCTTTTCAGTAATGTAACAAGCTTTTAGATTAATGAAATTGAGTTTTTATCTGTCATAAGCTATTACTCTACTCTTAAGCTCTCAATAGGCCAAAATAATAAGCCACCGTTTAATAAGCTCTACTTAAGCTCTCACAAGTCTCTAAGCTTGAGATTGAGCTAATTTGTTCATTTAATCTATCTAAATCCAAAAATCGGTCCTAAATACTCTTGACTGATTTGGATTTAAGCTAAATGGAAGGAGAGCTTACAATGGAAGAGCTCTCATGGACTTTTACTGGCTTATCTGATACAGCCATTGCTTCCTGATAAGCTCATTTGAGCACTTTATGCTTCTGTTAGCTAAGCTCATTGTAAGTTTTCCATTTAGATCCAATGTCCTTAAATTATCTAGTCTTAATGATTTGCTTATTAGCTAATTAATTTTGCTTATCTGTTTTCTAGTTGCTTAAATTGTGACTTATATTGTCCCTAAGCAAGCTTAATAATCCATGCACTTGAATCTGCTTTTAGTTTTTATAGATTAGATCATAGTTTAGCTTTCAACATGTCATAACAACACTAAAAAATCAAAATATTAGAGTAATTTGAAAGATCTTAAATATTCTATCCATCTAGTTGGTTTAAATAACTTATAGGTTAGTTATAAGCTACTAACTATCAGGTATTAAGGTATTTGTTAAATAGAACTTAAGAAATCAAAAGCTAATAAATCTTCATAATTTTAAGGGGTAGCATGGATTAGTGTTTGTTTTGAACCAATCAAAAGCAAACAAAGTTTAAGTTCATTACTTTTGTCACTTTTAAATTTACTTTTAATCAGTAGTGAATGAAATTTTAGAGGTTATAATTAAGAATCAAGAAAGCTAAGCTTAATTTCTTGTTCTTATCTTGCACAGGGGAATTTTTTCCTCTATTCTTGTTATTGTTAAAATATGATTCCAAACCTTCCTAGGATTGGATTTTGTTAGCTAGGTGTTTACTTAAACCCAATAGGAGTGTAGTGCAGGGTTATCCCTTAAGGATAACTGCAAATTGGTTTTGGCCATAGGTCCAATTGCACAGCAAAGTAACATCATTACTAACTGCTGTCTTTTAGCACATTTTAAGCTAGCTTTAGTAAGGATTTAGATTTAAAATTTAGTAAGTTTATAAATTAGAAAAAAAAATAAGGTAAGATAGTTTAAAAACTTGTATTTCCAATTTCTAGCTTATTACATAGGATGTAATTTATCCTTAAAAGTTTCATCAAAAAAATCTCAAAAAGGCCAAAAACAGTATTAACTAGTCTTGGAGCTTTTAAATTTAGATTCTAGCTTTTAGTACTTATTTTTTATGATTTTGTTTTCATAGGCAAATTATAAGATAGATAAATAAGTCTTCAAATGCTTAGAGTCTGAAAAAGCTCTATTGAGTTTTAAAGCTTATTAAGTTTTAAGCTTAGAGTTTTCCAAGCTGAGTTATACATCCTAAAGACCAAAGAATTTAGATTCGCTGTATAGAGATTACCAGATTAAGTTATGCTGTTTCAATAATTAGCTTTTACACATCTTAAGTTTTTTAGAAGCTTATTCTAGCTTATTTAGTCTTAAATTTTAGCTTATTAAGGTTTCTAGCTTATTTAGTTTAAGAAAAACCAAAAAAAAAGTAGCTAAGTACTTTCTGTCGTATTATAAGCTGTTTAACAGCTTATTTAGTGCTTTTCACAAAAAGTTTCTTTTATTAAAAATGCTTATTTTCAAGTGCTTAACAACTTTTGTTCTTTAAGTTTTTAAAAATAAAATAAAAAAAGGGGAAGTGGAAATCGGGGGTGAGCAAGGCTCGAACCCCCGACCTCAACACCTCAACCCTTTTATAAACACACACACCACACTCACTACCGCTGTGCCCTTGGGTCTTTTTCATAAGACTCTTGCACAATTTATTATTTATACTCATTTAGACTTAGTAAGCCTAATAAGCTGTTATAGCTTATTTCATGGCTTATTTGATAAGCTGTGATTATAAGCTTATTTTTCCTAGGTTTTAAGTAGTGTAAGCTATTTTCTGTAATTTTTCTAGAATTTTTATAGTTCGTTTAGTATTTTTAAACATTTATTTTCATTAAAAACTTTAAAAAATCATAAAAAATAGAAAAATAATCAAAAAAATATAAATCTTTTTTAGAAAATTTTCTTTTATCATAAAGTTCATAGGAAAATTAGTTTTGCTTTCGTAGGGTCTAAATTGCAAAATTTTGTTTTTTAAAGAACGGGATTCGTTCCCGTTCTCGTTTTTTGTGTTTTAACGCTCATTTTAACTCCGTTTTTGTTCTAGTTTTCTTTAAACTTACTTTTTAGTCAAATAAAGTCCATTTAAAAAGAAAAATTTAAGTTAGGGTTATTTTTAGAAATTTAGGGTTTTTGACCTCCGTTTAGAGGTCTCGTTTTGCGTTTTTTGCTGTTTTGTGTTTTTAGTTAAAATTTAAATTCCCGGTGTTTGTTTTCATTCTTAATTGTTATCATTTGCTTATCTTAATTTGTAGAAGTAGAAAATCAAATCAAAATTTGTATCCCATTCAAATCATTGTCCAAGCATCAAACGTGGTTTCAATTTCACAAGTCGTTGGGGAAACGACCCGGGGAATCATACTTCCCGGTTAAGATACGTATTATATTATATTATATATATTTTGAAGAGTTTCCTTTTCACCTTTGTCCTCAAGGGTAAATTGGTAATTTTCCATACTATATTATATTTTATATTTTAAAAGCGTATCAAATTTTTGGCGCCGCTGCCGGGGATTTGTGATTAAGATTCTATCGTTTGAAGTTTGTTGATATTAATTTGAAGACCCTTTCATTTTTGAAAGTTTTGTTTTTATTAAAAAACAATTTTAAAAAATTATAAAAATAAAAAGTAAAAAATATTTTTTTTTTCTTTTTAGTATAAATAGAAGATTAAAACAAAAATAAAAAAATATTTTCTCTTTCAATTTAAAAAAAATAAACAAAATTGGTAAAAGAACATCAACAAATAATACCTTCAATTGAGGTATTATCATAATAAGTTCCCAACTCGAATCAAAGATTTCAAAACTTGCCATTTGTGTCATTTACGAAGTACGGCTCACCTTAAAAAGTAAAATTTTTAAGAGCTACCATGAAGTAAATTTGATTATTTGGTTTAAGTTGTCTTCTCGTTATCCGTTAATTTAGTTTGTTAAAATAATAAAAAAATAAAAAAAACAATAAAATAAAAAAATAAAAAAAATTAGTTTAAATTTAAGATTAAAATTTTTCTTTTTGCTACTTTGAACATGCCGCACAAGGTCGTTACTCAAACACCCCAACCGTAACCGTCAACAACAAAGCCAACCGGCTGTTGTTCAACCATTTCATTTAGAAGAACCTTTTGTTAATCCTCCATTAGTTCCGATGGCTGATAACCGTTACAATGGCACAAATTGCTCAAGCACCCACCGAGGGGTACGAGGATGCCATGAAATTCCCGACATCAATGCTAATGTTTGAGTTAAATGCATGGTTTGATCCATCTTTATCAAAATCAAACAGTTTTTTCTTGTTTTCGAG
The DNA here is from genome assembly GCA_026074375.1 of Tanacetum coccineum. NCBI lineage: Eukaryota > Viridiplantae > Streptophyta > Magnoliopsida > Asterales > Asteraceae > Tanacetum > Tanacetum coccineum. Next base: position 81,266 of record BQNB010005027.1, on the reverse strand, counting down.
ACATTGATAAAGAGGATTCAACATGCTCATATCCGTTATTTCCAATAAGAGTACTTCAACAATGATAATCCCGGACGACCGAGCACAGTCAATAACCGCTTATGCTCTTTCCGAATTCCTCTCTTTGAAGGTTCAGCCCGGATTTGGCTATAAAAAGAACATCCACGTGTTCAATTTTGACCTGGGGATATCTTGTTTCAAAATTCGTTAATCAATTCTTTCCTCCTTCAAAAACGACAAATCTTCGTAACGAAATCACGAGATTTCAACAAAGATTTAACCTGTAATAATGTTGGGGTTGTCCATTTTAACCTGTAATAAATTTGCTAGGAAAGAAAACTGTCAAATAGCTTAATACGCCGTATTCAGTGAACTGAATACGTCGTATTAATGATAAAGTCGAATATGTTGTATTGTTTTGAAAAAAAATTATACGCCGTATTGAGTATTCGACTCAGAAAGTTACAGCGAACTGTAATAATGCACACAAACACACAATATGCAAAAATATACAATGCAGAAATCAAACACACAAAACAAACACACAAATATATGCAAATTATCTAAACTAAAATTAAATCTAACTAAACCACTAGATAAAAACAAGAAATAAAACAACTTCACTCCCCTTCACATTCTGCGCCAAAAACATGATGTGTCGTTGTGTAGGTGTTATTTTTAATATCAAGTATTAACTATTCTACTATTTAACGGGGCATTGTACCCGGGTCAATGAAGCATTCAAATGGAAATTAGGTAGTCGATCACTAAGAGCGTGAGCATTAATTACTAATTCTATTAGTATTTTAGTTATCTAAGTTAAACCTAAAACTAATGCAAAAAGGGGGGTTTCAGCCTGAGAGACTGGCAAGCGGTTTTTAGTAATCTCTAACTAATTTATTATGTGCGCAAAAACACACAAGAATACAACAAATAGAAGTAGCAGCGGTCGAGAACTAATGTAAGGAAAACGTATCAACCATGAATAATCTGATAAAACGCAGGTTTGTTTATTAGTGCAATGATTATCTTATCTCGAAGGGCATATCATTCCTAGACTTAGGCGGTACTTCTTCCTAAGACCTAGACATGCTTATTCTGTCATAATTAAACGCATCCGCATAAAGTAAGCATTTGTTGTTTATAATCTATCTTAGGATCTAAGTAATGGTGCTCTTACCAAACCCTAGCTCATTGAGACTTTACTCACTTGCTGCTTAACGGCGATTTATATACTAGTAGTCCACTGTCCGAGTCCTTACCAATGGAATAAGAACGTACTCGTTGATACCAAGGTCACCTTATGGATCAACTAAGCTCACTAATCTAAAGGCAAAGATACGTCAATATTTGTGATCCTATGATTCTAGATATATAAATTGCAATATGGAGAGCTATCCCGGACTCTTAGCCTACGCCTAAATAACACCGAAGTTGCAGCGTATTAAATATGTAGGACTAGACCCAGTTGAATGATAGGTCGCATACTTAAGCACGTAAACAAATATAAATTGATAAACATAAACAACAATCAACGATAAATTAAGCAATCGAGATAAACAAACCAAGCATTAGATCTTCATAAACATGGCTGATACCGAAAGGTATCAGCCGATAGTCATTGTAAAAATACACACGGTTTGATATATGAACGATTAAAATAAAGAAACCTCAATCGAACGCGTATTCGGTTGCGCGAAGATTACAAGAGTTTTCCTATGATATTAAGGCTCTTTTCTGACCTTCTATGATCTTCTGATCGTCTCTTGGTCGACTTGGTGGTTTAGAGATTCACTTGCATACCTAAAACTGAGTTTTGGGTCGTCTATATGTAGGGTCTGGAAACAAATCGATACGTCGTATCGAGCAATATGGGATACGGCGTATTGGGGATTTCTTGGAGTAAGGACCACGTTTGATATCTTCTAGAATATTTTATTACTATATTGTGAATACGACGTATTGATGTCTTCTGGATACGGCGTATTGGTCTTAAGGTCTTCATGGTTTCTTGTGAAGTGTAGGCACGGATACACCGTATCTTCTTGATGGATACAGCGTATTGGGTAAATCCAGTTGATTCTTCTTCGTTGACCAAAGTATTATATATGGTGTATAGTTGATGTGGATATGGCGTATTCTTCAAAGTCAAGCAATGTTCTTTTGATTCGTCAAAGTCTTGGATACGTCGTATAGGTTTAGAATAATACGGCGTATTTTCTGTCAGATCAGTAGACTTTCTCGAACTCTTTGTTTATGCTCTAAAATGCATGCCTTTTAGCATAACTTCACCAAGTACTCCATAATTACTGCACTTCTCAAATACAAACGATTAAGTAACAATTCTTTGCAATAATTATATAAAATGGGTTTATAACATGGGATAAATGATGCTATAAAATAGACGTTATTTGATGTCATCAATCATATGTTTCTTCTCCATTATTGAGCAAACTAGGGGAGTACTAGTTCTTTTACTCTTTTCCTTTTCTCTTTATTCGTTTTACAGGTACTTTTAAGAACATTAGAGACAATGTTCGTCTTAAGTGTATGGGGAAATAAGCATTAGAAACTATTCCTTCAATTGTCATTTGCTTGTTCCTTAAAATGATGAGTAATATACTGAAACATAGCGTAGAATGTAATTTTGAACAAAATTTAAATTTTTTTATGACACATACCGACGAAAACCACGTATTAATAGCGTCTCATGGATAGAAATTATATGGCTAGTACAAAAAACCCTTTAAAAATTTCACCCCAAAAATGTGAGGTTCGCCCCTAGATCTTTAGGAATCCAGGTATCCATTTTTGATACTTAATATAATTTTACCTTTAGCTTTCTAGAGTTAAGATCTGAGCAGTTGCATGTGTCGCGTTCAAGGATGTGTTCGTGCATATGTGATTTTGTCGCCTTTTCTTCAGCATTGGTATCGGTTAAAAGTATTTGAGAGTGTACCGGTAGTATATTAATTTCTAGAACTTGTTTTTATGATGCATCCCGAGACCATATACTGAGTATTAGGATTTGCTAAATGATAAGAGGCACTAGGATTAACCCATGTTTTAAACCTGTATTTGTTACTATGGTCACCTTGATCATATAACCATCTCACACCCTTGTTATGCACTCATTTTTAATGCAGGATTCCTCTAGTACACCCCCAAGCCTATCCTTTTTACGGTTCTTGTAATTTTCTAGTGGATTCCAAATTATTAATGAAGTGCATTGTTACCCTTAGCCAATTGTTACACCAAAATTGCCTTAGCCTTCCTTGTATGTACTCGTTTTTAGTACATTATTGTTTTAACCCAAGTTAATTATTTGAGTACATGGTTGCTAAGTCTTCATCCTTGTATATACAGTTTTAGGATGATTGGGATTCATGGTAGTAGGGGGAAGAAAAGTTAAATCATTACCCCATATTTGTTTGATAGTCTCCATGTTATGTTGATCCACCTTAATTCGGGTCATTAGTTAGCTTATGTATTGAGTATCGAAAACTCAAGTGTATGGGTATGTTTATAAACCCCAAGTGATGTTATCAAAAAAAGTTTGATGTAGAGTTATATAGATTTTGTACATCTTTGTCTGAGTAGTCGAGTCTTTGGATTAGCAACCCAATCAACGTGTATTCTTATAAATAATTAACTCACCATTTCACCCTAAATTCACCCAAAAAGTCACCCCAAATATATCTCATTCGTTTTTGTTTCTATTATTGTTATCATACACCTACACCCCATAACCCTTAAAGACCTCCTTGATATTAAATTTTAGTACTTGCGCCTAACGGTGGAGGTTTGATCCTTTACCAATCCTATGGTAATGTATATGCTACGACAGGTAATGAGTGTTATTTTCCCGTTTCCTATACTGTTATAATTCATTATACACGTGAGAGAAAGAGAGAATCCAAACACTTATGTAAGGTGCTAGTGTATAACTTATGTACTTTTAATTACGAGGTCTAGAAGGTTGTGTGGTAAAATATCTTTAAAAAATAAGTTAAATGCCCCCTGATACTGCTATTTTCTAGGTAGAAAAGCCCATTTGCTTGAGGCAAGCAAATACTAAGTGTAGGGGTATTTGATGAGGTGTCATTTTATACACTTTTTCGGGGTCATTTAACCCCCTAAATCATGCAAATATGCCTTAATTGTGTACTTAATCGTTCCTTTATGTGTTTTCAGCACTTGGATGGCTTTTGAAGGAAATACACGTGACTTGGGCTCATTTGGAGAAGAAACGGACAAGACTACGACTCTACACCAAATCTCTTGAAGAATACGCGTATAGTGCGTGGAGACGGCGTCACATTTTATTGTGACGGCGTCATGGATTACAAAGGATGGCGTCAGAATTCTTGCGATGACGTCAGGATCCAACCGAATTAAAGAAGCGCTAGAAGATTCGGCGGGGCGACGGTGTCAAGATTATAACGTGACGCCGTCACGTCCGTTTTCCTATATACACAAACTCGTTTATAGGGTTTTAAGTGTGTAACTTTTGGGAGCCGAACCCTACATTTAGAAGACGATTATAGCTGCTATTTAGGCCGTTTTGAGGGTGTTAAAACCCTCTTGTATCAACCTTAATTACATGTTTTAATCAAGTGAGATCTTCTATCTTTTATCATTCAATATGTCTATGTGTTGTGTGATTGATTCTTGTTCTTCACTTCCTTTTAACATGCTAGGCTAGATCCCTTAGTATTTACTTATGATTGCATGAAACTTCGTTTGTAGATCCTTTTAATGTTGCTTCTTGTGATGGATGTGCGCGTTAGGCTTTAAAAAACTAGCCATAAGATATTAAATTGGCATAGACGTTATGGAAATGCGAGTGCGTAGAAAGGATACTATCGGTAATAGTCTTCATACTACCTTACCCCTAATATGGTTGATCCCTCTTAAGTGTTTTAATGCATGTAATGCACTCTTAGGGGCCTTGTAATAGTCTTCATACTACTTTACTTGTGCGTTGCCTTAACGGAATATTATGTAGACGGCATTTTCATGTAATTCGCTCATGAATAAGGAAATACTTACACAGATCATCACAAGTGTGACAAAGCAACAGGATTAGGAAAAGCAAACTAAGAAGTAGTGCTTGATTAAGTAAATATGTCCGTTTATCATATAGTTATCACCAAATTAGTTTAGATTTATATTTAGTTTAATTAGCTAAAACCAAACCAAACCTCTCAAAACCAGAATTTTACATGTTTTCTATAAAATATAAAAATACAAAAAGAATCTTCTCTCAACCTATTCCCCTAGAGTACGATAACAACCCTCGAGTCTTGCCTTACTACACTACAATGGTTAGGTACTCTGCTTACGGAGTTGTAAAACTTCTTGTGAAGTTCGCAACACCCACATCAGAGATGCATGAGAAAACGGATCAACTATGAAAATAGTTTATGAGTACACGAGTTTAATGAAAATGTGGTAAAAAACCATTTATAAATAAGTCCTTATGGCAAGAGTCTTGTGAATCTATCCTATTACAAATCCCGCCCATACAAGACTTGTAATAAGTATACATTCACCTACTCTTCCATGATAGAACAAGTTTCAAAAATATGATTTATAAACGAAGATATCATGGCAAGAGTCATATGAATTTATCCCAATACAAGTCCCGCCCATACAAGACTTGTATCGTATAAATTCACATACAATGCCATGATGTAAAGATATGCCCGATAATAGAAAGTCTAAATGTTCAAAGCCAATTGGTTAATATTAATGTAAAATGCCTAAGAAAAATGTCCACGCATAAAATATAGTGTTAATGCACAAATGAACGACTGCCCATATATATAAATATTATGCAAATTCCTGAATAGTAGAACGAGAGGTTGGCCAACCTCTAATAGCGCTACCCATAATATCTAAACTCTTGCATAGTGGAGCGCAACAAGTACGTATAAATTGGGTAAGAACAGGAACCCAATGGGAGAGTTAAACAGGTGAGGAGAATGAACAAGATCTCACACACCTAACACTATATCTATACACCTTACGTATTCACACAGAATATACAAGTCTTTTTTAATAAAAAGTCACACGTAAAGAATTATACTACGTGTGATGTTATTAATTAACCAAGTCTTACATATTATAAAAATAATATGCGAAGTCCAACAATGTACAAATCATACGTATATCATATGATTACGCAAAGTCTCAATATGGCAATTGACATATTTAAAAATCAGTTCATAGTATGCAATAATCCCCAAAATAGAGAGCAGTAAAACGGGGATTTTGTGAATACTCAAAAGCACTTATTAAGTTCAAAAGTAGTTCAAATAGTCCAATATAGTTCAAATAGTCCAATATAGTTCAAAATGTCCAAATAGTCCAAAATGCTCAAAAATGTCCAAATAGTTCAATAAGTCACGCGCATATAAAATAATTTGTAAAGTACGCTCAAATATTTTATAAATCAGTAACATTCATGCAAATCTCCCAAAAACGTATAAAACATTTAGAAAGAGAGGGTCGTGAACTTACCTTTTAGCGTCACGATAAAAGATAGCGAAAATAAACATCGAGAGTCGGGAAAGATCCTAAATACAACCTAAAAGTAAAGACGCGACTTAAAATTTATAATTATTACGCAAATAAATATAAATAATTTTCTATAAAGTTTTTATAAAGATTTAGCATTGTACTTTGGGTTTTTAAGTTTTATAAAATAATTAGGCCTAAATATGTCCAAATTAATTATTTGCAAGCCCAATACATATGGGCTGAAAACATTTTCAGATTTTATCTAACTTCACGAGCCTATATCTCCTAATACATAAATTGTCTCGGTTTGCTTCTTACACCTACGGAAAGGTAAACGAGTCTATTTTTCCGATATGTGCGTCCGACCACTTTAGTTTTTAAAAAAATGAGATCAAATGGTCAATATACTAACAAGTATCAAATCTAGGACTTTCACAGTTTACAACGGTCTCGGGAAAATGGCCATATCTCCTCAACCATAAACCCGTTAGGGCTGTTACGACTTGCTAATTTTAAGTTAGATAGTTCTCTACAAACTCTCTTTTTACATCAAAGGTGACTTATGTATAAATTTTTGGAGTTATAATCATTTGAAATTTGGTGTGTAGTTTTGGACAATCTTTACCGTTTATTTTCTAGTAAATTCCTCGGGTATCGTCTCGACGAGCGCCAACCGGGGAAACAGAGCTAAAACACATACCTAGATCACTATATTTTTCTCTAGTCATCAAAGTTCATAAAGTTTTTCAGAATACTTCCACAAGCTACTGATCTAATTATGTCCCAAATCCAATGTTACAATTCAACTTTTATCAAGTTTCTAGTCCCAATAAATTATGTACAATGCTAAAACTTTACAAATAACCATATAGAATGTACAAAAATACTTACAAACTCAGAATGATATATCAAAAAAAAATTAAAAATTACAATTAAAACAAAGGTTATGACAACTCTTACAAAGATGAAAGGATGAAAATAATACCTTGATCAACCCAAGTATACTAGTTTTTCTGTTATTCAACCCAACTCAATCTTCTTCAATACCCCTGTAAGAACTTTATAAACTTTTACTTTCTCCCATATTTAGCCATGGAAATCATAACCCAGTTTTGAATAAGAAGATTTTGAATAGATTTTACCCAAAATGATAACTAGCATATGAAACCTTCAATCTTTGAATAAGAATACAAGGCAAAAATTAATGAAGTGGTGTTGTTGATGCTAGCTCACGGCAAAGAGAAAGAGAGGAAGGGGTGATAAGATCTTTGGTTATGCAAGATATGAAGATAATGGAGGGTGATGAAGTTTTCTCTTGTAATACATGCAAATTGTTGAAGACATGTGTCCCATTAAGTGTCTTAATATGACACCTAATATGAGTTGTGGCACCACATGGACATGTGTCCATGTGGTTTAGCCGGAGAGGGTACAATGTTTAGTTTTTGTGTTATATTTGGTATAAGTGGGTATATTTAGGGCTAATGGGTAAAAAGGTATAATGTTGTAAAAGTTTAGACGCAACCACGAAGAGTAAACGTAAATGTTAAAAATAAAATTACAACACATAAAGTATACATGTGAAACAATAAAAATATGTAGAGCATGTAGACTAATATTTAGTCTAAAATCGAGTTTACGTTTAATATACGTTTTACGACGAACACGGGATAACCTATCCGGTTAACCGTAAGAATAAATTTACACCAAAATAAAAATAAAATATAGAGTAAATGTACGAGGTTAAATAGTAACCAAAAATAAAAAGATATGGATCGTTGGTCGAAGGCACGCTTGTAATCGAGATTAAATAAAAAGACAATCAAGCTAAAAATGACCCGACAAGCACAAAATAATTTACACAAGTAAATTTTGTCAAAGCCGTTATAACAACTCTAATGGTTAATAACCTGAAATAGACGGTTGTCACAATCTTTATAGGATCGCATGTGAGGTAGGATCGTAAGTAAGATCGTGGGATCACATGTAAGATCATATGATCGGCTTTCGATCTGATCTTACCAATTTAATGAATTAACTTATTATTTTACTTTAAAACCTTATACAAGACTTGTATTTTTTTCGTCCTTGCTATTATATTACTTTATACTATTATATTTTTGTTCAAAAGTCGTTTACAAAGCCGTGATAAATACGCTAAAAAAGAAGCAAAATTTTATTTGAGTGTGGGAAATAAAGCCAACGAAATATTTAAAATAGATTAACTTTTTTATGTTTTGGAATTTTAGCATGTTTACGTTGCACGTCTTTTTTTCCTATCTCACTTAATTGTTTATTTAGCTTTTAAAATATAAACAAATTAAATGTATTTCACTATGTTTTGCTAGAATCACATAAATTTTACAAAATAAAGTTCACATAAAAAGTTGACATGACACTTGACCATTGTAATTTTTTTCCCCACTACCTTTTTATTTTGTAACAAATTATTTTGTTACACATCATTATGTAAACATTATTTTGTAAAATTTTATGTGGTTGTAACATTGCTCTTTTTATTATCATGATGTTTAAACGTCAAAATTTTCTTACGCTATCTTATGAAATCGTGTTTTATATTCAATATATATGTATAAATGTATAACGTTATGATCCGTCAACGCTTATTAGTAAGACAAGATACTTTGGTGGATCTTGATCCAATCTTACGATCCCGATCTTGCAAAAAAAAAGGATCATGTGTGGGGTCTTGATCTTGACAGCCTTACTTACAAGGCTCTTAACAATATCACAACACCAAAAAAATATCAACAAAGTAACAAAAACCGAATTTCACATTTCGTCTTCTTTTACTAATAGTAGATTTTATCTGCTCATCACAACCATAACAACAAATGTATAAAAACAACTTATGCAAAACTCAAGTACAAAAAATTAAAGTGTACCAACCACAACGACAATTGTGTCAATACGAGTCGGAACGTGCCCGCGCGTTGCGGTGGGTTGATTTGTAACCGCCACATGTATTTTTTCACTGTAGCTTTTTTCGAACCAATTTGGGACAATGTAAGACTCTTCTGTGTAAACTTACAGATATTGAAGTCTACAAAATGAAAGGGAAGATACAATTGCAATTGGAATAACTATTACGAACTAGAGGGCAACAAATTCCTTTATACAGATAACATATGCCAATTAAACGATATCAATAACTGATTGTATTTTACACGTGCTTAGAAAAATCAAGGCGTCTATAACAAAACATGAACAAAAGCAGCCACACCTTGTTCCCTCGCGGCACTCATTCCCGCATGTTCATTTGCAACCCGACATGATCAAAAAATGTTGTTGCAGATTGACGGTGTTGACGTCCCGTTTTATAACAGACCTTTTACTAAACGCAAGAAATGGTTCTCTATCCTCTATTAAGGCATTATCAAATTGTCTTTTGTCCCCGCTCAAAATGCATGATAAAGAAACCCCTGTTTAAGATTTTTCAAAAAAAAATAAAATTATATGCTACAATATATTCGAGTAAATTGCATAGATAGTCCCTAAAGTTTGGCCAAATTGCATGTTTCGTCCCAAACGTTACGAAAGTGCAAAGATCGTCCCTCTGAGGAAACCTTTGGTGCAACTATCGTCCCTATGGAGAAACATTTGGTGAAACGTTTGGTGCAAGTATCGTCCCCAGTATCGTCCCCGCAGGGACGATACTTGCACCAAAGGTTTCCCCACAGGGACGATCCTTGCACTTTGGCAATGTTTGGGACGAAACATGCAATTTGGCCAAACTTAAAGGATGATTTATGCAATTTACTCATATATTCTGGTAGGACACTTTAAAACACCTGGAATTATAAATAAAATGTTATGAAAAAATAAGATTTCAATGAACACGACATGTATTAACAGCTGTGAATGTTATGAAAAATTGACGGTTACCGCGAACATTACATCCAAAGGCGGTCTGTACTCGCCTCGATTTCATTGTGTTAAAAGCCTCTGGCCACCCAAAAATTTGATATTCTCGGTTTTAAATGTGCATCAACTAAACTGTCCTTTGCTTTCAGGTCTTTGTAAACTATCGCTAATCTTAAGTAGTCTTGAAGATATAGGATACCTCGTATTATCCCTTCCATTACCTCTACCCATTTTCCCACTTCAGCATAGATCTTTGACATGGATATACACATGCCAATTTATGTTATTACTTTAGTAGATAATTTGAAGCAGAGAAAGCTAGATATATCTTTTCTTCCTTTTCAGTGCAAAAACCTAAAAGTTTGACTAAACTTACGTGTTGTAATTTTGCTACAAATGTGACCTCGTTCTTGAATTCCTGGAGCACTTGTTTAGAAATAATGAAAGTCTTTTTGCTTCTATTTCTTTTCCACTTGATAACTTACCCTGGCGAAAAATATAAATGCTGGGTCAGCCGAAAGACAGGTAGCTAATACGCAACACATAGATTCCTCTTCAAGTGTAGCCTTATTCACAGAGTAAAACATTGTAATACGAATACCTTGGGAACATGCCTATATCTAGCCTCACCATGCTTATTTTTTTCTGAAAAGCAATTTGTAGCTTCACTGAATTCACCCTGGTTATAAATACAAATGATGCTTAGTAACAAGATAGGTAACCAATACATATCGCAAAAATTCCTGTTTGAGTGTAAATTTATTTACACAGACTAAAAGATGATAATATTAATACCTTGTAAACAGGTCCATATCCACTCTCGCCAAGCTTATTTTGAAGTGCACACCTGTCTACTTTTTTTTTTTGAACGGCAATTTATTAAAACACTAGCAAGGAGCTAGAGCAAACAAGAACAATATAAGGGTTCTTAAGCCAATCGTCCCACTTGAACGACGCTTTACATCTGAATTTACACCAATAAAAAGAACTAGAAACTAAATTATCAAATATCAGCGCCTTTTCAGGGATATTCTTATCAAACAGAAGCTTGTTGCGAAAGTACCACATATACCACCACAAACCATAGTATACACTCTCAAGAACGCCTTTGAGTTTGGATTGAATCCAAATAGAAACCAACCAAACTTGCCATTCCTCGTAAGAATTCACTTCCGAATAGTTGATATTCCACCAAGAAGATATCTTACGCATAATCTGTCTCACTACAACGCATTAGTTTAAAGTGGTTGTTTGCTCTAACGTAAGCACATACACAGTGTCATCCAAACACTCAAAACAGTTTATCCAGCCTAAAACTAAAGAAACCAGCTGTACATATACAAAAGACACGATACCATTTTCATTAAAAAGCCTCAAAATAACAATGTAACAACTACATACGCTAAAAGTACTAACCAAAATACTAAAACGCAACAACTAACCAATCAAATCAGTCGAATACCTCACACAACCAATAAAGAAAACCGTTAGAACACGGACCAAAAGCATCCCAAGTGTCAAAACTGGGAATTTATATCAACAATTGCCTCTATATCCACAAACACCTAAATCTGATCCACCCCTTTTGATCCAATCTTCTAAAAATTGGTTTATAAGCAAATAGCACATATAAACTCGTGTTGATTAAAGACATACTTGACCAAACTAATAATAAGCATATAAACATTAATAACTAACATCACATCCTATAAATAATATATGTTGATTAAAGACATAGTTGACAAAACTTTACCTTAAAAAATTTACTCATCTTATTTACCCAAATTCTTAAAAACAAAAAGAAACCCCTCAAATACTTTTTAAACACACTAACCTTTAATCTGCGAATGAATAGTATGAAATCAGATACGAAACTGTAAATCAAGGGCAAAACATAAAACCTATTATGTAAGTCACAACACAAATCAAAGAAAATAACTATAAAAAGCTGTTAACATATAATAATAAATAAAACTTATCAAAGTATCTGGGAAGATGAAGCGGTGGCATCCACTGGTAGGATGAAGGCAGTGGAAAGTAGAATACATAGGATCTGAAAGATGGTGGAGAAAAGAAAAAAAAACCAAACAAAGGAATTGGGCCAGACGCCTGTGCTGGATCAAAGTAAGCCTGTAAATGGGCTTAGGACGTTTTTAGCAGCACTCGACACGCTCTATAGGATAGCCAGACGCCTGGGCTGGATCAAAGTAAGCCTGTAAATGGGCTTAGGACGTTTTTAGCAGCACTCGACACGCTATATAGGATATAGAGAAATATTTCATCACAACTATATGTACCACGTTTCACCATCACCACCTCCATAACAATATCACACTTTTACAAAGATTCATAATTCTAGTATGAACGATATAAATAATTTTCAACCTCTTACCCAACAAAAAATGTATCTCCTATTAAGGATGACACTCTTGTCTAGTAGTCCCATTCAGTCACTTACCAAAACCAGGAGGACGTATAACAAAAGGAGTTAAAAAAAGATGTTTCCTCGTCTTAAGTCTAAAAATATGAAGACTTATACGGAATTACATTAGATAACTAAAGCCGAACACGTAGGGACTAGTTTAGCCTATGTTACATAGTTTACTAGTGTTAGAGCTATATATACCCCCTTCATACTTTCATGGAGGGGTGAAACTTGTGTGTAAGTTGTGTTTCTCTGTAAATAAACACACATTTACTTTGTCTCTCTACTCTCCCTCTACCATGATTAGCTTTCTTATCAAGCCTTCCCGACCTCTGAATCCATGTTTTGAAGTGAAATCTTACCTTTAACAATTGGTACCAGAGCTTCAAAGGAGTTTGTGTTGTGTTTGTGGATAAGTTCGATCTATATTAGGGTTTTAAAATGTCAAAATATGCAAAAAAATTAAAGATGGCGAGATTGGATTTTGTTTTTTGAAATTTTTTGTTATAAAGCTTCTTGCTTTCTTGTTTTTACATCTTGTTTACATATATATCAAGTGGAAAAACAGATTCTAAGCTGAGTTTGATCGAATTCAAGGCATGCTAATATGTCATGATGGGTTTTTTTAGGGCTTTAGGGATGTATGTGGGTTTTGATGTGATTTTGATGCGTTTTGTTGATGGAAAGTAGAAACGTTGTATTTAAACATGTATGAATGTTTGTGGTTTATACTCATGTGATTTTTGCTCGTGTAATCTTCAAGAATGGCGAGTTCACCTTCATCTTCGAAACATGCGACTTAGAACCTTCAAAAAAGGCAACTTAACATTGCTTTTGAAATGGAGAGATATCAAACCCTTAAATGGCGACTTAGGGTTTCAACTTTCATGGCGAGTTAGGTCTGTTTGAAGGCGAGATAAAAAACTGATTCATGGCGACTTAAGATCAGGTTCCATGGCGACTTAGAACTCAGGTTAAATGGCGACTTAACCTTTCATGTTATATGGCGAGTTAGGAATTTCTTTATGGCGAGTTAAGTTCATGGTTGCGTGTCAAGTTACATTTCCTGAATTAGCGACTTAAGTTCATTGCAATGGCGACTTAGAACTTCTCATGGCGAGATAGAAACTATTGTGCATGACAATCTAAATAAGCAAGTTAGGGTTATCATAATGGCGAGATAGAAGTCGAGCAAAACATTTAAAAACCCTAAATGTCAATGCCATTGAATCAATCAAAACACAAAATGAAGAACATATTACACTTTAAACTAAAACATCAACTTAATCAAACACAATGCGTATCACTTAAAACGATCCTTAGTAAGATTCACTTAAATTTCGAGGCTAGTTATGGTATATGAATGTCAAAAGTGACTACAAGGTTGATTTGGTATTACTTATTTAAGATTGAAGTGGGATCTCATGAAGGCGTGTACTTATTTCATCTTTGAGCCTTCCTTCTACTTTCTGACTCTTTTCTTCAGACCCTCTATCGAATGATGACGTACTATAGCACAAAAGAGTTAGGATTAAGACTTGGATTATCTAGTTATACCTGATGTAAGGAGTTATGTTGTAATGCTCACAGTGTATAACTATCATTTAAAGGAGTTACGTTGTAGTGCTTAGTGTCACACGCAGATGCAAATGTGAATAGTCTCAAGAGGTGTTGTACTTCTTTTTATAGCTTTGATGTTGGGTAAAGAGTACTTAGAGATTTTCCTCTGCACCGTTCTTCAATCAACAATAGTGCAAGCTTAAGTCACAAATTTAGGGAATTTACTTCAGTTTTGTCACACCCCTAAAATATCGTAGCGAAAGATAACGAGGGTATGACTTCATAGCACAAAGACATAAGTTATATCGAACGGCCTCTATATGAGTCATTTGAAAAATACATGTTCGATTAAAGAAATAAAGTTTTAACAAAGACATGTTCCAAGATTTCACAACATAAAGCAAAGTAGATTTTAGTTTACAATCGAACGTTAAAGTTATGCAATAAATATTCATCATGATGAAACCATAAAATGTGACCCTAGTGGGATGCTCCATGTCAATCCAAGCTAATGCAATTAAGGACCTGAGAAATACATGCTAAAACGGTCAACATAAAGTTGGTGAGATCATATGTTTAAGAAAATAGTAACGTGGATAACAAGATTTTAAGTGACTATTGTAACAAATACAATATCAAGAAAAGTATTAATATTGCACTAAGCTCATGACACCGAAGCCTTAACGATAAGTTTATAGTTGTTTCCCCTCGCAGGTGCTTCTATCAAGAGCACCTATGTTCCTCAAATAAAATGTGTCCGTTTGACATGGAAGTCAAGTAAGCACTAAAAACCCGGACGACGTGTCAACCTCAATAGATCTATTCAGGACATTCATACTTACTACGTAATTAACGGTTCATGATAATGGGACTTAAGTGATAGAATAGGTAACTTAGGCAATACGTAAAAGTTTAAGTACTTGTGTCAATAATTAATGCGAGCAATGTGTATTCTCACCTAAAAGTAGTACAAAACAAGTATTAAAAAAGTAAAAGTGAGGCTATGAAACTCACCTCAACAAGTAGTGATTATGGACGTAAAATAAGCAATCTTTGAATGAAATAACCTAACCACGACCTATATAAATAAAACGCCTTAAGGTCATAATGGTATGTTCTATATGTACATGAGTTTTAGGAAATTTTATCACTCATATAAACTTGTAGTGAAGTTTTATAAAGTTACATATATGAAAAACACTTAAAAAATAAGTAAACATTACTTTTATACTAGAGCATATAATCAGGGGTTGTCCAAATATTTTATCCGACTTCAAACGCTTATAACTCACTCATTTCTTAACGAATCGCAATTAAATGAACGTTCAAACTTAGGTCTATGTATTAGATTTCCAACCATTATAATTACACTCCTAGATTCAAAGTTTAAAGCATCCAAACAACTATTGCAAGACACGTCTGTAATCAGCTATAACTGATTGACACCTTCTTTTGTACATTTTATTTAAAATACCAAATGAACTTCGTAGACCATGAAATTTACGCGGAAATATTCATAATATATTCTAGTACCTCGTGGTTAAAAGAGTTTTACCAAAAGTGTTTAGTAAGATAATTAAAACTAGCTTGCAAAGTGACTCATTTTCTAGACAGATTTAGTATTTTTTTAAACAAGTTTAAATACACTTTTATCACTACAAATCTACAAATGTGATATGAAATAATGCATGATATGTTAAATATAAGTATAATAGGTTTTTATGAGAGACTTATGCGAATTGGTGGTGTGTTTGAAGGTCGAGAAGTGCACAAATACTAACTTGAAGCATAGAAAACCTTAATTTTCACTACCAAAACCGTAGTTTCTTGGAAACACTTTGTGTAAATCCTTAACCAACCTTAACCCTTACTGGAACCCTTGAAAGTGAGCTGAGATAAAGTGAGTATGAATGTGGTTAAGTGTGTGTAGAAAGAATGGCAAGTGATATCAATATATACAACAAGGATTGGAATGTTCAAAAGAAGATTTCCTAGTTGCATGGTCTTACTAGCATAAGAAGGGAGAAGCATGGCTTAGGATCTTGGGGCACCCTTAAGCTGTGGTTTTTGACAAGGAGGGGGAGGGAAAAGGCACCATGTTTTGTGGCTTTAAGAGTTTAGTTATGGTTAGGGTAAAGTGGTGTTTCAAGGCAAGAAAGATGGTGTTGGTGTATCTTCATATAAGGGGATGAATTTTGTTAGTAAAAGAGGAGGGAAAAGCCAATTTTTGAAATATCTAAGTATATATGTATGTTTAAGAAAGGTGGTGAAAGTATTGGGTACGGTGTGCATGCATGCATGTAAGTTAAAAGAAACTAAGAATGTAGTTGTATGAAAACTATGAATATAAATGCATATGATCATCTAAATGATTATAAGTATGTCATGTACTTGCTTATTGTAGACTAACTCATAGTCTAGTGTGATGTAAAACGTCAAAACGTGAATCTTGTTATACGCGGTTTGACCTAACGGTTATACGTAAAGTCTAATATTTACGTGTTTAGAGTAAAACATTCAAGTTAAATAGATAAATGTTAACCTAAAAATGTTAGTTGACACAAGTTTCAAGTTTGTCATAGCAGGTTTACTCCATCAGTGATCACTACAGATAGCTAACAGAATAAGAGGTTGGTAAAGTTAGACAAAGGGACTAAAGAATAAATATGTGATCAGCAGTTGATTCTCACGTGATAGTTTTGAGCTACAGAATGTTAATAGTTCTTCACAGTCTTAGAAAAAATTTCAAAGTTTTTTAGCACTGTTCAAAACTTTACAAACTTTTGCTTAAGATATGATCGTCCTGAGTATATGGGCGTACACGCCAATGATGATTTCGAGAATTTGTAACCATCATGTGAGAAGAAAATTCTATACGGGGACGCATAACAAGTTCACGTGATCGATTTTAAGGTTTTATTCATGATGTTAGTCCGCAGAGATGGTCAGTGCTTCAACTTGTTACTTTGAGATTATCGTTTCAACTTCTTGGGGGAAGAAACATGTACTTGGTGTGGTTTTTTGGGTCAATAAAGAAGGGCTATATGTATATAAACTATTGGTTTTGAAGATTCATGTTGGGTATCATGGTTCTACTTCCTATTGATCGGTTACTGTGAATTATTCTGCAAGCGTGAGATGATTTGTTGCTGATTTCTTACACGTTCTCCCGATCGGATAATCATCAAGACCAAATGTCCATTATCAAAGACGCATTCTTATTTGGTGTATGTTTTCAACAAATTATGCTACGTACTTAAATGTCAAATTCAGAAGATCGTTCTCTATACATCAAAGTTTTAAATTTGCCCAAGATACGATTGTTGGTTTGGGGGAAGCTGATTCAGAAACTTTGTCAAAAAGGAATCTATGAAGAAAGCTTTTCAAGACATGTTGTATGAATTAGAGAGAAGTTAATCCAGTTCATACCTATTATAATGGTTCTGCAACAAACAAAGATAAAGAGGATTCAAGCTGAGGTACAAGTATGAAGACAAGAAGACACATAAGTCATACTTAGCATTGGAAGCACTTTGGAAGTTATAATTTTTCTTTGTACTTGTACTTGTTAGGTCTAAAAATTTGACGACTTATACGGAATTGCATTAGATAACTAAAGTCGAACACGTAGGGACTAGTTTATCTAATGTTAGATAGTCAACCATGGTTAGCTTTCTTATCAAGCCTTCCTAACCTCTGGATCCACATTTTGAAGTGAAATCTTACCTTTAACACTAACAAAGAAGAACCATGCAACACTCTATGGACCACCACCAGAAGAAATTACGTTGGAAAAAGGTGGGATTAACATATTTGAAGATAACATAGAAGAGGATGCCAAGGACGTGAAGGGATTATGGAAGGAGATACTTGAATACTTTGAGTATGAAATGAAAGCAGAAGAGGTCTCTATTCATGATTCTCTTAACGGAAAATGGAGAGGGATGCACTATCATGTTGATAGAATTTATGCCAAATGATAATAAAGTGAATTAAGATAATTCTAAAATATCATTCAGAATGAATTAAGATTTAAACATAAATTTTCAAAGTTTTGAGGTGAAGGTTCAAATAAGAAAGCAAAGACATTACAATCCGCCTCATTAAATACAAAGAAATCAAAGGCATTACAATCCACCTCATTCAATACATCTGAGTTAGCAAAATAGATCTCAACAGCAAATATATAAAGCTTAATATTCAGAAAGGATGAATTTTAATGGAAAGTCCCAAAAAGAAAAAAAATATTGCAAGTTCTATCTAGTTGTTTGCGTTTGTCTTCTATATGTTTTTTAAGGGATAAGTGCATAAATACCCCCACAAACTTTCTCAAAATTCCACACTTAGGTAACGAACTTACAAAAATACTATTATCACTCACGAAACCGGCTACGACAGGTAAAAATAGGTAATATTACCGTTTGGTTTCCACATAAGCAATTAGGGCCCACCTTTTTTCCTATATCACATGTATCAAAACACACAATTACATTTGACAACTGGGTTTTCTTTCCAACGGGTATACTTCATGAAAACAAAACTGTATTGATGAAATAACCATCATTAACGTAACTATTTTGTGTCGCTCTATACATAAACAAATTAGCTGTTGTTGCATTGCCGTCTTGCTTGAATTTTGATTTTTGTTCCAAGGTTAACCATGGACGAAGAATACGCAAATGTGAATGGAAGAGATCCCAAAATTCTGCTAACCACATCTTGCGACCCTAGTGCTCCTTTTAAACAGTTTATAAACGTTATATCTAAAATAGTTGAGACTTGCCGAAAACAAAGCTTTACAGATCTTATATTTGTTTATAAAAATCATGGGTACCTGATATGATAGTTTTATATCACTTACCTTTTGGTCCAACTGCTTACTTTCAGATCCGTAATGTAGTTACGAGACATGACATGAGAGACACAAAGGAAATGGGAATTATTTTAGATGCTTATCCTCATCTGATTCTCAACAACTTCTCTACTAAGATTAGTGCAAGGACCGCAAACATCTTAAAGCATCTCTTTCCAGTAGCCAAGCCTGATTCGAAACGCATAATCACTTTGGCAAATCAGTCAGCTTAAGCGAGTTATCTTCCCAACGGATCCCTTTGTAGGTTGTAAGGTTGTAGCTAAAACCACGGTCAAACTTGGAGAGTATCTCAATTATATGTTAGATTAAGATGATGTGATTCAGGGAAAACTTATGTTTGGTAAAGTTATAAAGAGTTAGTTTTGACTATTTATATGGTGAGTTAGGTTTGACTATTTAAGACTTGTAAAAAAAGAAATAAAATTAAAATGATGACGTGTACATCATTAGACCGTTTCATCCGGTAACGAGTTGCAAAAAGGAATGATATTGGTGGTATTGGAACAAATTTAAGAGGTACAAGGGTGATAATAGTATTTTTGTAAGTTCGTTACCTAAATGTGAAATTTTGAGAAAGTTCTTGGGCTATTTATGAAATTAACCTATTTTTTATTCAGGGACGCTAAATTCTAATAATCTTTTCACCTTTTTCAAAATGTAAATCTATAAAATTATGTCCATCGTTTTTATATATGTACTAGTTGGGTACCCGCACGTTGCGGCGGCGGATACCGTATGATTAAAGTCTATGCATAAATAAAATAACAATGACGGGTTGATTAACCGAAGAAAAATAAAATGACTCCGATCCGGCCCGGTTTACCCGCTTTTATCGGTTCCGACATGTCCTTTTTGTTTCGTTTTCAAACGGCTTTTATTAGCTAACCGAATTGATGGAGAATCCGATTCCTGGTTGAACCCGTTAGTCCCTTCTGGTTCGATTTTCAAAATAATATATACCATCAACATGCTAGCATATATATTGTATGAAGCTTTGCGTGTTTAATTAGTTTATACAATATGTATAATAACAAGTATTTCTCATTTTAGGGGTGTTTTAAAACTAACATGTGTTAGTGTGTTTAATTATTTTATACTTTGTGTTTTAAGTGTTGCAATGCTTATTTTTTGATTTCTTGATTGGTTTGTACAACATGCTCCTTTACTTGTATTGCTTAATTTAAGTTTAAAGAATCTATTTTTACAATATGCTCATTGATGACATCAAATAACGTCACTTTATTATATCATTTATCCCATCTGTTTTGCCCACTTTTATATAATTATTGCATTATTTGGTACTTATTTGCTTCAAAGTTGATAAATGCAGTAATTCAGGAGTGTTTTGTGAAGACATGCTAAAATGCGCATAATTTGGAGCTAAAACGAAGATATTTGAAGATTGCTGAAATTTCACCAATACGCCGTATCCAACTAAAGAGATACGGCGTATCTGCGCCAAGACTTCAAAAGAAAACGCGTTTGACCAATTCCTAATATGGCGTATTCACTCTATCTACATACTCCGTATCCACGATGATAACTATTCGAAGATACAGTAAATCAAGTAAATTAAGAATGATATCAAAGATTTATTACGAACGTAGCGCGCACTCCAAGGAATCCAACTCAATACGCCGTATCGACCTTGCTAGATACGGCGTATCGAGTCTTTTTCAGACACTATAAATAGAAGACTCAAAAACAAGTTTTCAGTGTGCAATATCATATTTTTATACCATACTCACTAAAGACGAATTTTAGAAGAGAAGATCAGCCACCAAGGTCAAGCATTGATCACGAATCCATAGAAAACATCGTGTAATTTTTCACTCTCTTAATCGTTCGATTTCAAATTGTTTGATTACGCTTATATAATTACAATGGTTGTGGGCTAATACCCTCGGGTATTAGCCATCTAAATGAAAGTTCAATGTTTGGTTTGTTTTAAAAATCGATTTCTTAATTTATCGTTGATTGTTTAATTATGTTTATCACCTCATACTTGTTTATGTGTTTGAATATGCGATCTATCATTCAACTGGGTCTAGTGATACGGACCAAGTAATCTAGATACCGGGATAGCTCTCCATATCGTTTTTTATATATCAGGACCAATAGGATCACAAATAACGTTCTGTCTTTGTCTTTGAATTATGAGCTTAGTTGGACCGGTAGGTGACCCGTTTATGTTTCAGCAATCATGCTCTTAATTTACTGATAAAGATTGGAATAGTGGACTACCAGTATATAAAACACCGTCAAACAATAAGTGGGTAAAGTCCCGTTGGGCTAGAGTTTTAACAGGATCACCACTGCTTTAATTCTCTAAGATAGATTATAATTAAACTAAAGGATGCTTTATGCGGATGCGTTTAATTGTGACAGGATTAATCATGTCTAGGTCTTAGGATGATGTCCCGCCTAAGTCTTAAGAATGATATGCCGCTTCGAGATAAGTAAATCATTGCACTAAAACAAACAAACCATCATTGAACTGGATTTAATATGGCTAATACAGTTTTCCATCATTTGGCTTGTACCGCTTTTCTATCTTCTAATTTTCTTCTTTCGTGTTTATTGTGTATTGAATTGGTATTTGTTTCCACCAAACCTGTGCCAGTCTCTCAGGCTGAAAACCCTTTATATCTTTAGACAACGTACATAGCATAGGTTTAACCATTAAATAAACTAATTAAAATACTGATAGAATATAGGATTAAATTTCCACTCTTAGTGTTCGACACCCTACTTATCGCAAACTCTATCTTGTCCGGGTACACTGCTCGTTAAAGTGTTGTTTTAGGTTTGTCGGCAAAATATTAATTTAAAACTTGATAATCAAATAATTGACCCTACACGACAACACATCACTCATTTACTTGTATTGCTTAATTTTCACTTTAAGAAATTTTTAATGACATTTAATGGAGGAAAAAGGGTTCCTCCATCTCCTCTTTGTTCGACCGAACGAGAATCCAAACACACCAAAAGTGTGTCTTGATTCAAACATATCCTTATTCATTAGACAAAGTTAACTCAAGCCTAGCAGTTATAGGACTTTTCTTGAGTGTTAGTGTGAATGCTGAAAGGTTTATTCTACACTTGAACAAAAGTTTGCAATCTGTGTGTTTTCTGAGCTTGTTTCATGAAGCAGAAGGAGAAGGTAATTATATGTGTCATGTTGCTGGTTAGACATAAGGTATGTCTTTATTCTTATGCGGATCATATGGAACTAGAGAAGAAAAATCCTTCACGCGACTTCAGAGGCGAAAGCGATATCGACGTCACCTGGATATTTTTTTTCATTGATGCAAGGGATGTCTCTCCTATGAGCTTCTCACCAGGCTCTTAAGAATCGATTTTCATGGGATAAATGGATCCAAAATCCAAGTGACTTGCTTGTCGTATAATCTTTTATACATGGATATTTTTGTGTTTTTTATCCCTCTTATGTTGTGTTTTTTTCTCGTTTCTTGTCTTGATGGTTTAATCTATTTGCCTTAAAAGAAACAAATAATTTGAGCATGAATGATACTAATAATTTTCAACCTATTACCTATATCGAAAATGTATCTCCTATTGAGGATAATTTTCCAACGCTTCCACGTCCTAACAAAGAAGAACCATTGTTCTCTTTGATTTAGCTTGCTCTGACGCTTGTTATAAAGGCCTTTGCAAACAGGGACGGAGCCAGGAATTAGTATTAAGGGGGGCTCGAATTTTTTTATCCGTTAGTAACATAAAATTTCTTGTTTTAGAAGCTTGATTGAAGTTTGAATCGTTTAACATACGAGTTCATCGATATTTTTCTTAGTGGTAACATTCAGTTACATGATTAGTTGAGACAAAATAGGGAAACGTTAATGTAAATGATAGTGAAGATGAGAAATTAAAGGAGATAAAAATGTCGATGTTTATTAGATATGAGTCAGTGGCAAGGGCCTGATTAAAGACTATGAAACATAGGCTATTATCCAAGCTAGTTGGCCCGGTTGGCGGTGATGAACCTAGCCAAAAATCTAAAGTTTCTCTTCTTATTTAGTTGAGTCAAAACAATATGTGGAAAACTAGAAGGGGGGGGGGGGTTGAATAGTTTACCGCTTTTTAATTTAATATTTAAAATTTGTTTATAAAAACTTAGATTCGACTTTTTGTGAATTCAATACTTGCACAATATGAACAATGTAAATATGTAAAAGTAAATAAAAGATAAGAGTTGGAAAGATCAAACCGAAACACAAGGATTTATAGTGGTTCGGTTACGAAGCTCTTCTTCGGCCTACTCTACTCCCCGAGAACCAAACTCGAGAGTTTTCTTCACTATGTCAACAAGCTCCCTTATGGCGGATAAAACCGTACACAACGTTGCTTATATCAATTTCCGACACTAAGCTAGATGTCGAGTTCTAATCTTAGCTAGAACCAATCTATCACAACACAACTTCACGACTAGTTCACGACTTCACAACTTCACAACTACTTCACAACTTCACTACACAACTTATCTTCACACCTTGATCACGACTACACAACTTCTTCAATCTTCACAACTTCACACCTTCACAACTTCTTCTCACCACACTACTTATATCACAACTATCTAACACTACTAAAAAGGATCACCAAGATCCAACTATACTTACAACAATCACCAAATCCTAACAACTACACAACTTTACAAGATTTACAAAAGATTTACAAGGTATGATATGGATGCAACAAGATTGCAATATGGATTTTGGGGTGTAATACTTCTTCACTAGATGATGGAAGTATTCTTCTCTTGCACTTGAGGAATTGAGCTTGGATCACTTGGAAACAAAGCTAAATGATTAAATGATCAAAGGATTTTAGAGAGGATATGTGGGCTATTTTAAGCAGAAAAAATGAGTGCAAAAGGTGAGAAAAATGTTGGGAAATATTCCAGTATTTATAGGACAAAAAGGAGGAGCGGGGTCTATAGCCGGCCCCCTTAAAATTAAGGGGGCCGCCCCTTATTCAGACGCTCCCTTTTTGTCCTATTCAGGGGAGGTGTTTACATGACCATTTCTAGCCGTTTTAGGTCCGAAAATTTGAAATTTAAAATGTTTATTTTGAATAAAACATTTCTTTTAAATGTAAAAAGATGTTTTTTGATGTTTATTGTAACACCCCCATTTTTACAATATAGCAGCGGAAGCTAATCTGGGGTATTACTTCATGGATAAAACAATCATAATCATAGAAAACAACTTTAAAAGAGACGTTGTTGGAAAAATTTAGTTATCATTCATTATAATCAGAGTTTTTACAAAATGCAGGTCCCAAAATCTAAAACATTATGTTTGAATGATAACAGTTCAGCCATCTTTGAGTCCATGCCACTCCGTACCGCAACTTGCTCAATTACCTAAGATAAACATGCTAAAAAGGGTCAACACAAAGGTTGAGTGAAATTCATAGGTTTGAAATGTAATAATTGAATACAGGTTATTATATGGAAATATTGGCATTACTGGGATAATTATCATGGAGAACATTTAATATCATGGAGAACAGTATTATCATGGGAAAACAGTTGAATATTATCATATGGTTGAATGCAAGTCACTATAATGGTAATAATTGCAACGAATACAATTATCATGGAAAATCAGGGTAACATTATTATTGTATGTTTTCGTCTGTTTATTTACGTTTTCATACGTTTTTTTACGTTTTCGTCCGTTTTCAGCTATTTTTTTACGTTTTCGTCTTTTTTATGTTTCCCTACGATTTTTACGTTTTCATCCGATTTTATCTGTTTTCGTCCGTTTTTTATGCTTTCATTGTTTTCTTACGTTTTTTACGTTTTGGTCCATTTTTTTACGTTTTCATCTGTTTTTTTACGTTTTTGTACGTTTCATACGTATTCGACCGTTTTTGCACGTTTTCATTTGTTTTTTTAAGTTTGCGTCTGTTTCCACACGTTTTCGTATGTTTTTTACGTTTTCATCCGTTTCCCATGGAAGTGAACGAAAACGTTAAAAATAGACGAACACGTACGAAAAACGCACATAAACGTAAAAAGACAGACGCAAAAGTAAAAAATGGACGAGAACGTAAAAAAAGGACGTAAACGTAAAAAACGAACAAAAACATAAAAAAAATGGACGAAAGCGTAAGAAAACGGACGAAAACGGAAAAAAATTGGCCGAAAACGTAAAAACGGACGAAAACGTAAAAAACCAGACTAAAACGTAAGAAATCAAATGAAAACGTAAGATAACGTACGAAAACAGGCGAAAACATTAAAAAGGGGAGGAAAACGAACGAAAAAAGACGAAAACGAACGAAAAGGTAAAAAGGTGGACGAAAACAAAAGAAAACGTGCCAAAACAGACGAAAACGTAAAAAACGGACGAAATCATAAAAAATCGTACGAAAACGTAAGAAAATAAACGAAATAACAAAGGACGAACGAAAACGTAAGAATCTGTTTACAAGAAGGTAAATAACGTTCGTCGGTTATGTTTAGTTTATTTTTTCCGTTTTTCGACGATTTTTATGACTATTCTATAAAAAACTAAAATAATAAACTTCCCTAACACACACATAAACACCCCCCCACCCCACCCACCCCCCACCTACTACCCCAACAAACCAATCAACACAACAAATCATAAAAAACCCAACATACTAAACCAAACATCACAACTACCCTCCCCCCCCCCCTCTAAAAAAAAAAAAAATAACAACACATTAAAAATAAAAAAAAAAAAAAAAAAAAAAAAAAAAAAAAGAAAAAAAAAAAAAAATAAAAAAAAAAAAAAAAAAAAAAATAATAAAAGAAAAAAAAAACAAAAAAAAAAAAAATAAAAAAAAAGAACAAAAAAAAAAAAAAAAAAAAAAAAAAAAGAAAAAAAAAAAAAACAAAAATAAACAAAAAAAAAAAAAAAAAAATAAAAAAAAAAAAAAAAAAAAAATAAAAAAAAAAACACCTCCCTTATAAACAGACAAAACAAATACTACAACAAAATACAAAAAAAACCCATAAAAAAAAAAAAAAAAAAAAAAAAAAAAAAGAAAAAAAAGATTAAAAAAAAAAAAAAAAAAAAAAAACGTGGCGAGGGAAAACGTATAATAATTAAAAATAATATAAAAATAAAAAATATTTAATTTTATAAACTTATAATATAATATTATATTTCCTATTATTATTAATAAATAAATTCATTATATATATATTATTAAATAATAAATAATTTATTAATATTATTTTTTAATAAATATATTTTATCAATTATAATTTATAAATATTTTTTTCAAAATACTAATTTTATATTTTAATAAATAAAATAATATTTTTATAATAAATATTAAAATAATTTACAAATTATTATAATATTTTATACTTATTATAAAACTTTTTTTATAATATAATAAAATATTATATAATTTATATAAAAATAATTAATATTTATTAATAAATATATTTATATAAATAATAAAATTTAAAAATTTTATTATATTTTTTTAAATAAAATAAATTATAATAATAAAATATTGTTCGCTGATGATAACATGTAATTATATATTTATTATATTCATAATAAATTACTATTATAATAATTTAAAATTATATTAAATCAACTAATTAATAATATTAAATATTTATAATATTATTACTATTTAAATATATTAAATTTATATTTTAATTTTTATTATTAAAATACTATATTTATATTTTTTTATAATTTTTATTTATATACATTTATAATTATTAAATTTATATATCAATTATTTATACATTTAAATTTTAAATAAAATATAAATCTTAATAAATTTTATCTAAATATATTATTTAAAATATTAAATTATATATTTATATTTAATTAAATAAAATTTTATTTTTTTACAATAAATTATTTAATATTTATTATTATTAAAATAAATTTAAATTAAAAATATTTTACTTAATCATTAATTAAAATATAATTTTATTTTATAAAATTATAAATATTTTAATAAATTAAATTTTTATAATTATAATTTATTTTTTTTTTTACCATATTATAATATATTAAATAATTATATTATCAATATAATTAATATAATAATTTAATTATATTCAAATATAATTTATTTATTTTTATTTATATATAATTCAAAAAAAATAATATTTATATTAATATATTAATCATATAAATAATAAATAAAATAATATTATAATTTATATATATAATATATAATATAATTTATAAAATAACAATTATTAAGATTAATACTTTATAAATATATAATTTAATAAATTCATTTTTATTAATTAAAAAATATATTTAATTTTATATAATTTATTAATTATTACTTATTATTATATTTAATATTTTTAGTAATAATAATTATATTTAATAATTATATTAATAATTAAATAATAATAAAATTATTAAAACTGATAAACATACGGAAGACGCAAAAAAGTGAAAATTTTGGTGGTGGTGGTGGGAGGTGGTGTTGAAGAAGTGGAAATATTATCCCGGTTATTTTTTTTCCTTATTGCTCTTATTTGTTGAAAATATTGAAGAAGTAAGAAGTACTTTTTATTGGAGTGGTAGTCGGATCGCGTATTATACGACTAGACATACGTAAGCATATTTGGGGCACACACGTTAAATACGTAAAATACGTTTATTCTTAAATATACTTCACGAATATATTTAAATAGTCGGTATGGTTTATAACTAATTATACGGGTTATTTGAATATGTAAATCCGAACGGGACCTTCTTCATAAATTGCAAAAACCAAACCTAAAGGGGTACTGGTTGTTAGCCGGCCTTATGCCCAAAAACATTGGAAAGTGCAATTCAAACATAACACTACCACATTACCACCCCCAAAACCCATCTTTTTTTGTTAGGGGGTGTTTGTGTCAATTTAAAATTGAGGAGGTGGAGGAATTAGAATAAGAAATAAATTATGTTTCCTTGTTCACCAAGGACTAGGATTTGGGTGCCTATATAAACACCCTCACCCTAGCTCATTATTTATTCATTCTCATCCTCAAAAAAACCTAAATTAGATTTTCGGTTTTACTTTCTCCTAAAAACCTTCGACCGAAAAACCCTACCAAAGGGATTTTGGTTTTTCCTCTTTTCCTTCATTCGATTTCGGCAAAAACCTTAAAGGGTTTCTAAGTGTGATTTGTTATCCCATAAGGCTCGAATTCAGGTTAAGATCTTCCAGGAATTCGGTTTACTAGTTCTACTAAGCGACAACGATTTAAACCCTCAAAAGTGGTTTCGGTTTTCTTGGTTTTTGGTGTCAACCTAAATCGCATAAACCCTAATGGGGTTTTGGAGATTTTCGGTATATACTAAGGGTTTGTTTATGAGACTTTGGATCTAAGAAAGGTGTTGTGTAAAACAACGGTGTTTGTGAGGCGTGAAGTAAAGACTAGCATCTTGACGTGTTTGTGTGAGCAACCGTAGAGGTAACAACTTAGTCACTAAGTTTCCATGTAAAGATTCTCGTTGATTGCTTTTAGTCATTCAACAAAAGGTTAGTGTTTCTATCTTTATACGTGTCTCCAACTCGAAGTGATTTTCCATAAGAGTTAAATTTTAAATGTCAACTAGAAACATGATAAACTCGCTCAAACACACTAAAACCACCAAATCCCAACAAAAAATTCCTTCCGCTACGTACTCGTAGTAAAAGTGGTTTACTAATTATAAAATCCCAACAGTGGTATCAGAGCCAACCTCGTTTGGTGTTATGGGTAACACACTTATAAAGCACGCTAGAACTGCATGAGAAACTTTATTTATTGTTTTAATTGAAAATTATGGCAACAATATGCAATTCTTGCCATAAAGAATAAATAAAAACCTAGAATCTTGCTTTAATGCTAGTTAATTGATTGAATAAAGTAGAATTAAAATTAATAGTTAATTGAGAGTGTTAAGTCTTCTATTCTTTTCATTATCCCGGCCTTAAGACTCACGCAATCATGTTATATGATGGATATGGCGATCTAGGCACTTTAGCAGAAAACTTAGTGAGAGTCTTTTGGTTTTTTGTTTGAGGAAGACTCATGTGAGACCTCGGGGCATTATACGATTTAATGCTTTCTGAATAGAGTATGTCTTCACCTCATCCCCACTTTCTGTCTGTTTTATATGCTTATGTGTTTATACTCCTTGTGACTTGTGACTTGTGACTATATGCAAAATATTTTTTGAAACTCTAAACAGACTAAATACTTAAAGGGAAACTTGGTTTAAATTTGTCTGTGTAATTACACACATAATTAATATACTCCTAATGACTTTTATGTGTTATTTATAAAACTTGGTTTTGACAAATAAATACGGACATTAAACTATGAAACTTGTTTTCTGAGAGAGTTAAAAGTTTTTTCTTAAATACATCATTAGTCAACTATAAAATCGGCTCACCCATCTTGAACAAACTATTAAGAGAGGTATAAGGCGGGACTTTCCCAAACGAATTCAGGTTTTTAATAAGTTTCGCGCTGACCCGCTTCTCTGCTTCTTTGTGCGTTCAAATGGAGCTACCGAGAAATTTTGACATAGATGATGTCAACATTAAAAGTTAAAAAATGTTTTCTTAACTTGTGCTACAAAGATGTTTTGCATGCTTCTTTGTACACGATTTTGTCACATATTTTATAAAATTTATGTGTATACCCTTATCTGTAATTTTAAGTCTATGCCAACCAAAGTAAGAACACGTGCAGTTGGTTTGACCTCTTTTGTCAGACCTTAGGGCCTTTCCAACCCATGGTAAAAATTTTCTATAGGTCTGATCTATGTTAATTTTTGCATGTTCTTTTCTGGTGGAGGAGGGTATTTTGGTCTTTGGTTTTTTAATATGAGGTTTTGTTTTTGGGGGTTTGGTTGTTATGTTCCTGTTTTTGTGTCTAAATCGAGTATGTGCGGGGGGGGGGAGGGGGGGGGGGGGGGGGGGGGGGGGGGTTGGTCAAACCTTGGACCCAAGGCATAAGATGAGACGATAACATGTACATGGACATTTATATAGAGTTACTAAGGTCATGACACACAATTTAAACTGACTTCCCTTAGGTCTTATTTAGACTCCTAGAGTTGCATCTATATGCAATTAACGCTCAGCGTTTAGCTCTTGCCCTACTTGTTTACACGTTGGTCAAACCTCTGGTAATAAGTGAGAGGTCCAGTTGGATCTTAGTCTTATTAGTAATTAATTGGATAGTTAATTCTTTAAAAAATTTAATTATCAAAAATACTAAATTAAACTTTCTATGTTCTGATTAATTATGTTATTGCAACATAATTCGTAAGCGAAAGTTTGTTTTCTCAAAAAGACAAACATAGTCTCTTTTCTTGTAAAAAGCTAATAAAGGCTTGTCCGAGTGTTACTGCCTATCTCTTCTCATTGTTTGACAAGAATAAGATAGAGTTATAATTGAATTTTTCCCAATTATATTTAAACTCACTTTTAATCTTTCATTACCCTTTTCTAGTTTTGAAATCTTTGAAAGATGAAATATTTGTGTAACTAGAGAACATTGTGTCTATAGCTACCAAATAATGACATCTTGCACTTGTCACGATGTATGAGTTTAAACCGCAAATGAGTAAAGAGAATTGCTAGCTGGTCTTCTAGGTAAATTTTCTTGGACTCGTAACATTCCTTTATAGTGCTAAACTCCTTGTGGCTATGCAGACTGGTTTGTGCTATTTTACACATCCTTTTACCTTGTAAAGCAGACCCAAAAAGAACAAAAAAAACATAATAAAAATGGACAATATATGCGTGTTTTATTGTTTGTGTATGTGCCGGTACTGGATATTAAAGAAAACTGGTCAAAATCAAAGCAAATAAAACGGACAAGACAAAAACGAACGATAGAAGTTGCACAAATCGGGAATTATCAAGCTTGTATATGGTCAAACAAAAGCAACCTGGTCAAACAATAGTCGACTACAAAATGGACAAAAAACCCTTAAAAATCCCATATGAGCCCATTACATGTTAAATCATATATTCACAAAAACCCTAAATCACTAACACCGTTAGTCCTCTTTTATTAAGAGACTAACGGTCGTTATTCCTTAATTATAATCCCAAACCATTTACCAAGCTCGAGCCCAAATAAACCAAATGTGGCCCATTCCTTTTAAAAAGCCCAAGTTCAACCTCGTTTTTACCCCGGGTCAAACTTTAAAAGATATAAAGAAAAGGGCACGATTTACTGTTCACCTCCTTCCCCCTTTCACCCTGCATCCCAAACTTAACCCCGTTTTAAGTGAATTTAACCTTTCTAGAAGAACAAGTTTGACACTTCTGACATCTAGGGGAGCCACGCTAGCAATCCCAACATTTCTCATTGGCTATAAGGACGTGGAAGACATTGAATGGCTAAGATCAAATTGATTGAAAGGTGGTTATGGATTAAAGGTTGAGATCAAAAGCTGAGGAGCGTCTCTTGGACCTAGAACATTCCTTCACCAACTATAAATAGAAGAGAAGATCACTCAAAGCGAAATATCTAGATATAGGAGTAGGGTAATTTAGAGTAGTGTAGTTTAGATTATTCCCAGCTTATTCATCTTTTTAATGTAATCTTTCTTTAAAAGCATTGTAATCTTTTTCTTTTTAATGAAATTGAATTTTTACTTTAAAATCGTGTTTTTACTTTTATGAATTTTGCTAAATAATATGTTAAACTCTTAATAAGCTCTCACTTTTACTCTTAAGTTAGCTTGTCACTTAGTTAAGCTCTTAAAGCTTAACTAAGCTTATTGATACTCATTTTCTCCCTTAAATGTACCTCAACTTATAAATGGAAGATAAGCCAGTTTGGGAAGGGCTTATTAGACCCCACCAGCTTGTTCTTAACAAGCTGGAGCTTGTTGATTTAAGGTCATTTGAGCAAACACCTTTGTTTAGTTGAGGTTTGAGGTACGCTTTTCTTTATAATTTCCAGTTTTACCTTATTTGCATTCTAGCTTATTTTTGCATATTAGCTTAATTTGATTTTCATTTTCTTATTACTGTTGCATCTAGCTTAATTTGTCTAATAATGTTGTTTGTTGCTTTTTGAGTTCACTAGCCTGCTTAAAATCAAGCTTGCAAGTAAATGTTTCAAATTTGTCATAAAAAGTAAAAAATAGTAGCATAGTAGGTAGCTTATAATTTTGGCTTATTTGCTTATTTAGAAATGTTCATTAGGTTTGTTTTAAGCTAGTAAACATCTGGTATTTAAGTTTTAAGCATTAATTTTCATTTTTATAAGCTGAATATGTATTTGAGAAATTTAAAGGAGTGTTTGGGTCAAGCAGTACTAACTTAAGTTAGTACTGCTTGAGTCCATTTGGTCCTTTGGATTCATTTTAAATATCATACTAAGGTTTATAAGTTTAGAATTTAAGAGTTTTGTTAGGCTTAATCAAGTTTTCAAAAGTTTATAAGTGGTTAGTTGAATCTGTGGCCATAAGTTTAGTTTCATGTGTTTTTTTTAGCTCAAGCTTGTTCCAGTTGTTTTAGTTACTCATTCTATTCTCTCTTAGGAGTTTAAATGTTGTTGAAAACTAGTCCTTAGGCCTGCATCAATTGTTTTTAAGGTTTGTTCATTTTAAGTGTCAAATGCATCAGCTAGCATAAATAGGATTTAGCCATTCTTAAGCTGAAAAATAAGCTAGTTAGGGTTAGAGTTAGCTAATCAAAGTTGTTGCAAAAGTAGATTATACGCCAATTTAGATCTATTAGGGCTTATTTTAAGTTTAAAAGCTTATTTACATATCTGTTTTTAGGACTGCATAAGTAGATTTAGCATTTTAGTTAAAACACACAAAATAGATAATCAGCATAAGTAGCTTTTTCATTTTCTTAGCTTATTTGATTTTCAAAATACTTTTTAATTGTTGTTTTAAGTAGCTTTTTGGATATGCTTTTTAGTAGTATAAGTCATTTAGCCATAAGGATCCATTAGCTTATCTTAAATTAAGCTTAAAAGTGCCCTTAAGGCCTGTTTGGTATGCAGTTTTCTTATAAGTGCTTATTTGAAATCCTCAGCTTATGGTTTGCTTCTTTGTGCTTATTTCTAGTCTAGAGTAGTTCACTAAGTTAGTCTTTGCTTATTTTGTTTATGTCCTCAGCTTATTAAGTCATTTAGTGAGAGCAGCATTAAAAATTAAAGCTAGCAGTACTAACTCTAAGTTAGTACTGCTGTGCTTATTTGAGCTCATTCTTGCTTATGTTATTTGCTTAATTCTTTTCAAATTAGCTCATTAGGTTAGGGTTAGTTTAGAAGTTGCTTATTTTGCTAGGTCATAGCTTATTTTAGCCTCTTAGTTGCTTAAGTTTTCATAGCTTTTCAGCTGATTTCTAGCTTATTTAAAGAGTTTCAAAAATAGTTGCTTTTATTAAAATTGATAGTTTTCAGCTTGTCTATAACTTTGCTTTTTAGGATTTTATAAAAAAATAAAAAGGGGAAACCAAGGAAGTCGGGGGTAAGCAAGACTCGAACCCCCGACCTCAACTTAGCATCAACCCTTTTATAAACACACACACCTCAAACCAACTGCCCTAGGGTCTTTTTCGTTTACTAGTTCACCCTACTTTTCTTTTATACTCATTTAGCCCTTTAAGCCTTTCAGCCTTAGTTAGCTTATTTTCAGCTTATTTATAAGCTGTGTTTCAAAGTTTTTATTTTTCTTAGAATTGTTTATCTTAAGCTATTTTTAGTATTTTTCTTAGATTTTTAACTCAAAGTTTAGTATTTTTAATCATTTATTTTTGTTAAAAACTTTAAAAAATCATAAAAAATAGAAAAATAATCAAAAAAATAATTTTCTTTTTTATAAAATTTTCTTTTATCATAATCTAGGCTTAGGTTTGAAATTTACTTTCGTAAGGTTAATATTTTGAAATTTCACTTTTTAAAGAACGGGATTTCGTTCCCGTTCTCGTTTTCTTCGTTTTTAAGCTTTAAGTGTTCTCGTTTTAGAATTTCCTTAGCCTTTTCTTATAAGTTAGTAAAATAGGATTAGGAAAATTAGAAAAATCATTTTAGGTTTAATTTTAGATAATTTAGGTTTTAAATGTCACGTTTTTAATTCCCGTTTACATTTAATGCTTACGTGTTTAATTTTCATTTCTTGTTTACTTGTTTTCGTGCATTTATCTACTTGTCATTTATATTTAGTAAGATTTAGAAAACCCAAATCAAAAATCTTTAAAACCATTCAAAACGCACGATCACAGACTTAACCGATTCTCAATTCGCACTTCGTCGAGGGAAAACGACCCGGGAGGTTTTTGAGATTACTTTGTTTAAAAGTTCGTTTCTAAAACCCGACGGTAAATACTTACTATACTATTATTTGATATAATCCTTATATACTATATACATATTTACGTATAGTGTGTTCGGAGCGTATCAGTGACCCCTGATTCATCTGAATCTGACATGACTGTATCTGAAAATCCAAAATAGCTTATATTAGTATTTAATATAAGACCCTTATAGTAATATACATTTATATCATAACATGTATATCAATCAAGAATGCATCTAGTCCAACCAACTAATGCAACAACTAGTGTATGTATGTATGTCCCGTGCAAACCCCTTTGTATGAATGCAATGTTTGAAAACGGTTATAGTCCAGCAAAAACATTTGACCTGGTTCTCTATAACCTTGGCTCTTGATACCAATCTGTAACACCCCCAAATTGGGTCGCAGCGGAATAAGGGTCCGGGGAGTGTTACTTCAATGATCAACAACACAAGATATATATAGAACGACCAAAAAGTCGTTTAAAACCGATACATTGGATTTAACAAAGTATTTGTTACATAAGCCCGAAGCTTCACTTGTTCACTTGTTCAAAATACAAAGATTTCTAGCCCATAACAGATATACAAAATGTAATGCGACAAAATCTTTAATGCATGATATCCAAATCAAAACCACTAATGTATCCCTTGCACCTCGTGCTTATTGACCTCCTGAAAAACATTGCTTTAAAACGTCAACAATAATGTTGGTGAATTCATAGGTTTGATAAATCGTATATTGTAGGACCACAAGATTTCCCAAGTGTATGATAATGCAACAGATGCAGACATCATATAAATGTAATTACGTTGCCCTAAGCTCATGACACTGAAGCTCAACATAAATGAATACCATATAAATGGCCTACATTGCCCGTGATGATGTTCTAACCCACAACATCCTATGTTCGACATGGTATACGTTCGTTTTCCCAGTGATAGCTAATCACCCGAACGGGGATGTCAATCCCAATAGATCTATTCATAACATTCGCGCTCATAATCCAGTAACTGACAGTTCATGATAATGGGCTCAACTAGGGTTATCGCTACTTAGGCAACACGTAATCATAATATAAAACTTATTGTGTCCAATTATAAACATGCGATGTTTCTCACCTCCCAAACACTTAAAAAAACAAATCATGTAAAACGTGGGGCCTATGAACTCACCAGAGTGAGCAAATATTCAAGTATATCACAGAAAATACGTCACGGGAGGCTGTCAGTTCTTAGGTTGCAGACTAATCTCATGGCAATACAAGAAACAAACAATTATGGCTAATTCAACAACTAAAGCAGAATATATTGATGCTTCTAACTGCTATAGACAGGTTCTTTGGCTCCAAAATCAATTACTTGATTATGGATATAGCTTTATGCAGACAAAGATTCATATTGATAATGAGAGTACTATTAGTGTTATCAAGAATCCTGTCTCTCATTCTAAAACAGAGCATATAGAGATTCAATTTCATTTTATAAGAGACTCTTATGAGAAGAGATTGATTGAAATGGTCAAGATACATATAGACTACAATGTTGCAGATCTTCTTACTAAAGCCTTTGATGTGACCAGGTTTCAGTTTTGATTGCAAGCATTGGTATGCTTAATCCCTGAAGCATGGATTAAGGGGAGGTTATTTGTGTATAGGTACAGAGGATTATACACTAATGAGGTTTGAGTTAG
The DNA here is from genome assembly GCA_026074375.1 of Tanacetum coccineum. Classification (NCBI taxonomy): domain Eukaryota; kingdom Viridiplantae; phylum Streptophyta; class Magnoliopsida; order Asterales; family Asteraceae; genus Tanacetum; species Tanacetum coccineum. The sequence continues at coordinate 44,998 of BQNB010005027.1, read as the reverse complement.
CACTGCAGGGTAAATATGATGTAAAGTTTCTTAATACTGCTGGGCTTAGTTGATACTGATGGTTAACACTTTGTATTGCTAGTACTAAAGTTCATACTACTAGGTTCAGTTAGTGCTGCTGTGTACATATGGATTGGTGTGACTGCTAGAAGTTTTATTTGAGGGGAGGAATTTGATGAGAGAATGATTGTTCTTTCAGTGTTGGTTGTACACCACACAACAAATGGTTATCAATTCACCATGTCTAACCGACAAGAAAGAATTGGCTATTCCAGGGCAAACGGTAACTGGTAAAGAATCATCAAATCTGTTGATGGCTGGTAGTTTGCCAAAAACTATTCTTCCACCTAAGCTACTGGGTTGACTTGAGGTTAAATTTGGGAAGAAATGGGTCAAAAGTAGTATTTTGGTTTGATTAACAGTTTTTGACTTCTATTCATGGGTTATGCATAAATATGGATCCTCATGAATTCTCACATGTCTATCTAGTTATTTCTAGTGTGTTTGTGATGAATAGAGGCATGTTGTTGCATGATTCTTAGAGAAAAGGTTACTACTGCTAGGCAAATTCTTAATACTGATGGGTAAAACTTTGTACTGCTAGTACAAAAGTTTGTACTGCTAGGCTACTATTTGTACTGCTGGGTTACCGTTTACACTGTTTGGTCAGTAACAAATTTTCAACTCTTTGAATATTACCGTTGAGGTTTTTACGCAACTGTCTAAGTATATAGGGTTCTTATTTTGGAAAATTGTTATCTTTACCTTATTAACACAATTTCTTTAAGATAAAGATACAATTTGATCACTTATCCGCTTTCAAAACCTTAAACCCTCTCTATAAAATCTCAATTGGTTTTACCAAACTCTAATTCCTTATAAATCGATATTAACCCAGCACTCACATCAGTATTTTGTTCATAACTTCTATCCACATAGCTCATATGGGATTCTGCGACAAGCATAACATGGTGGATTTTATTCAAAAGCCAACTGGAAGTGAAGAATTCCATCCGATAGTAGACTTTCTTACTGGTAGTCGTATCAGGTATGCTTTAACTGCAAACCCTACTATCTATGTTTCTCTAATTGAACAGTTTTGGCAGACTACTACTGTCGAGACAGTCAATGATGGAGAACAACAGATAACTGTCACAGTTGATGGGCACAAATTTGCTATTACTGAAGCATCTATTAGGAGACATCTCCAATTAGCAGATGCAGATGGTCTTAGTTCTTTGCCCAATACTAAAATCTTTGAACAACTCACTCTAATGGGGTATGTTTCTACTAATGACAAACTTACTTTTAAAAAAGGTAAATTTTCACCCCAATGGAGATTTTTGATCCATACCATATTACATTGTTTAAGTCCTAAGAAAACTTCATGGGAACAATTTTCAAGTAATATTGCAACTGCAATCATTTGTTTAGCTACAAACAGGACTTTTAAGTTTTCACAACTAATTTTTGATGGTATGGTGAAAAATGTTGATAGTAAAACCAAATTTTGATGTATCCACACTTTATACAAATCTTTTTGAATAAAAAGTAAAGGCATCTTAATCCACATAAAAGAATATATGTTGCTCCTTCTTTAACAAAAAAACTTTTTAGCAACATAAAAATAGGTTTTTAGGGGTACACGTACCTCTATTTGATACTATGCTGCTTCATGACCAACCTAGTCAAGGTGAAAGACCAATACTCACTGTTGAGTCTCAACACACACCTATTGCTTCTGAACCTACCTTACAACCTACTACATCACAACCCACTACATCTCATCTAACATCATCACAAGAACAACCTTCTCAACTACCTACATCTGAACCTATCACTACAACTTCATCCCTACCTTTCAATGAACCACCAATTCCACAAACAACATCTTTCATGCTCCATGATTCACCTCTCTCATGAGGTTACACACCTGGAAGTGTTGAGGGCAGCAAGAAACTTAATGAATTAACATAATTATGTACCAAATTATTTGACAGAGTCGCCAGCTTGGAGAAAGATCTCAAACAGACTAAAGATGTTCATGGTAAGGCTCTTATAAAGTTGGTGAAGAAGGTTAAACACTTGGAAGACAAGCTTAAGTCTACCACAACAAGGAGGAAGGCAAGGATGGTCATTTCAGATGAAGAGGAGGATTTTGTTTCAGAGGATCCTTCTAAACCGGATAGTATGACAGAGACGGCATATGAAGATATAGAGACAGAATATGCAGAAGTTGAGTATGATATGGAACAGACTGAGCAGCAGACTACTCATACAAAAGATCCACAAGGTAAAGAACAAAGCCAAGAAGCTTTTGAAGCTGAATTAAGTGTTCTAAGTACAGCTAAGATCCTTGCAGATGCATCCAGAGAAAAAGTAAAGACCTATAATAGAAGAAAAAGAAGTACTCACAGTTCAAGAGATAGTACTGCTTGAGGTCTTTTTAGTACTGCTGAGGAAATTCAAGGTAAAGAACAAATTAGTACTAATAAAGAGATAGCTAAGAAGCTAAATGAGGAAGAAATGGCAAAACCTGTAGCAAGAGAAGAACAAAAAAGAATTGATTTTGAAAAAGCCTTAAAGATACAAAAACAATTGGATCAAAGAAAAGAAACTAATGATATTGACTAGAATACTATTGTTGAACAAGTTCAAGAGAGACAGTCAGGTTCTATGATAAGATATCAAACTCTCAAGAAGAAACCAGTCACAATAGCTCAAACAAGGAAGAATATGATGGTTTATTTGAAGAATATGGCTGGATACAAGATGGGTTACTTCAAAGGAATGAGCTATGATGAGATCAGACCCATATTTGAAAAAGAGTATAATAAGGTACAAACTTTATTTAAAAAGGATACTGAAGTTGAAAAGACAACAACAAAGAGAGTTGCAGAAGAGACACTACTTCAAGAGAGTTTCAAGAGGTTAAGAACAGCTAAAGCTTCAAGTTCAGAACCTATTCAAGAACAACCAACTGGAGAACCAAACGAATTATCTGAAGAAGAACTAATGAAAATGATGGAGATAGTTCCAGTTGAAGAAATCAAGGCAGAAGCTTTACAAGTTAAGTCTACCGTTATAGATTGGGAAATTCATACCGAAGGTTCAAGAAAGTATTGGAAGATTATTAGGGTTAGTAATATCACAAAGGCATATCAAAGCTTTAAAGATATGCTCAAAGGATTTGACAAAGAAGACCTTGATACATTATGGAGCTTAGTTAAAGAAAGGTTTAGATCTGCAAAACCTACTGAAGATATGGAAAGAGCTCTATGGGTTCAATTGAAAAGACTGTTTAAACCAGACAAAGAAGATACACTATAGAAGCTACAAAGATATATGCATGATCCTTTGAAATGGTATAACACCCCGTGTTTTAGGGTCATTTGCGACATCAATAAATTCACTATGTATTTTTAGTATTGTACACGTTTTCTTTTAAATCGTAAACGTTAAGTTAAATCATGTAAGATAAAAATGGTCATTCAATGTAAACGGGCATCAAGCGATTAAATGTTTACATCAAGAAAGTGTTAAGTAATTATTAACTTTGTTAATTTTATTTTTATTGGTTGCGTAAAGTGTTTACGTTTCGCGATAAAATACGTTTAGGCATACCCAGAACCATCAAAACTTTTCTACGCTTCAAAAAATACCCACAATTATACCCAATACATAAAAATTACACAAATACCTTCTAGATGCATATACATGGCCGGATATGTATGTATGAATCACAAGAGATATTTTTTCAAACTTAATATAAAATATGTTATATAAGTTTCCAAGCAAGCTTCAACAACTAGTCTTTCACACCATGCTATGTTACACAAGAACCATACCTTGACCATAAGATTTCCTTGAAACACTCATCTTGTCTTGTATAGTGTTATTGACTAGCTTTTATACATATAAGTCTTGCACTCCTAAAGAAAGATAAGATACACTTCAACACTTAACAAAAATAAAAAACTATCCCTCCTTTTCTCTCTTATAAGCCCACGGCTACAAACACCCCTTTTAGCAAATCCATAGCTTGATTTTCTAAGACCATACAAGCATTCACACATCATTCCTATGATAACCTAAGGTGTTTTGAAGGGTTGGTTAAGCATTTGCAAGGTTTAATCAAGTTATTGCAAGATTAGGGTTTTCTTGGAAAACTAGGCTTTTCAAGTATGCAAGCTTTGGTTTTTCATCTAAACAAGGGTTTAGATTGTGTTGGTTATCATCATACATCTCATTAAGGTCATTTAAAACTCTATATATCCTTACATTTATCATTTTATGCATATGTTAGTTTTATATAGCAAAATCACCATTAGGACACTTTTGAACATGTAAAAAGGATTTTTACATGTGATTATGGATTTGTACACTTTTACATATGATATGTTGTTGGTAATATCATGTTAAAATGGATATACAAGTGTTGTACCATGTTGATTTGAGTATAAAAAGTGTATATACAAATTAGGGTTTTCAAAGTTTACTAAATAAGTTTCAAGTAAAAGTGTGTAAATGACTTGTTAATCTTGTTTCATGGACTTTTATTTATGTTATATGGATGCTAATATGATGTTATAATGGAAGTATAAGTCTTGTACACTCTTGGTGTATGTATAAAAGGTTCATGTACTAGTAGTTAAAGTATACTTATGAAAGTTCTTATATAAATAAGTGTGTACACAAATGGATCTTGTGATTTCTTGGACATTTTTGGACAAATGATGGACCTATGGACACTAATATATGTAAGACATATGATATATATGGTTATAAAAGGCTTGTGGTAAATTATGAAGTTAAAAAGTATATAAAAACAAAGTTATACAAATAAACTCAAAAGGATATTTAGGGACTGTTTTGGCACAAAATTTTAGGCATAGATTTTATATTTTATAAGCATACTACGTCTCATGACGATTCCGAGCATATAAGGAACTTGAAACACAGATTAATAACGAAAAAGATACGCAGTTTACGAGTTTTACGATAATAACCGGAGTTATAAAAGAATTTTTATAAAAACTTGTTATAAAAATTCTACAAGCAGAAGGTTTGGTATTTTTATTAAGTCACACATATTTGTAGGATTCCAAAACAATAAGAAACGTAATTTTTCAATTAAAAACAAAGAAGTTATGAATTATGCGAGTTTATATACTTAAAATGTATAAAAATAAAATACATTATACAAAACTATTATTTTAAAAGTATATAGTTCATAAACAGGAACATTTTGTATTTTGTAAACTCATAAATAAAAGAAACTTTCAATTAGGCGAGATCGTCGCTTGAAAGAATTACTAAAAACGAAGCTAAAAAAACGAACTAAAATCGAAAAAATACGGGCGTTTACGATTAATTAATAGTTTATAAAAGTAATTTTATAAACTATGTGAACTGTAAAATAATACTAATCATACGAGGCAGACACCAAATGAATAGCATGTATAATTGATTTGATACCGCCATTCAATTACAAAGCAAAACGTGCTTGAAGGAATCCAAAAGCTAAACATGTGGTTTAAAACGAATAAGATTATTACATTTACGAAGGGACAGTACTAGAATAAATAGGGTTTTCGACCCAAACTTAAAAAAAACTATAAAAAATAAGACATTAGATTAAGTACATTTTTGGTCAGCTTGGACAACGAAGTGGTTTGTAACGATTTCACTTTTGGTCCAAAATTCAAAAAGGATTGAGGTTTTGTCCAAAAACAAAAGCTTTCGTCCACTTTTATAGTCTAAATCCCAAAGAAGTGAATTAGCACTAAAATATTTGGACTAAAAATGAAACGAAACTATGTCTTTCTGGACCCAAAAGTGTAACAAAACTATGTCTTGTTGGACCAAAAGTGTAAACAAAATTACCTATGTGTTTTGGACCAAACCAAAGCTACGCTTTTTTTGATTTTTGGACCAAAAGTGAGAAATGTCACCCAACCACAAGGACCAAAAATGTACTTAACTCATAACTTTATAACTGGTGTAAACAGTAAAAAGTATTGTTCACTAGAGGACATGAAATACAAAAATGTCATATTTTGATACGTCGTCTTAATACGAAGACGTAGACGTAAGAAACGCGAGAAACGGGTTTAAAACGGGAAAGTTATGGCTAGTACTTTGAATAAAGCGTTAAGTTATAAACTTTTACCTTATAAACCAATAGATTTCTAAATTACAATAGAGATTTTGTTGAGGGGGGCTATAGAAATTATATATGGGATATTATTATACTCCATTGTGATTAGTACTTATATTGACTCTAATATTCGGATTAGGTTGGCACTCGATAATTCATTACGCGATGAACAGCATTTCTGTGATAAACACTTGATATTCGGGGGCTCTACATCAAGGTGAGTATCATAGCCCCCACGTTTAACATGATTTTTTTATAAGTTTTTGGGGTAGTGGAAAACATAGCACTGTATATATAAATGGATCACAAGTTGAGTAAGTTTTTTACATTTATGATGTACGCTGTTGCCGTAAGTAGCGATAACCCTGAATTTGAAGGCCCAATTATCATGAACTGTCAGCAGTTACTGGATTGTGAGGCACGAATGTTACTGAATTATATCTATATGAGAGATTCGACATCCCGAATCCCCAAAACCCCGTTCGATGTGATTATCTATCACTTAGGCAAAACTAAGGTATTTTTATGGGGGGGTTTTTTTTTCTATACCATGTCGAACATAAGATGATGGGCGGGTTAGAAACATCATCACGAGGCAATAGTAACCAGCCATTTATATAATGGTAATCTTATTTATGTTTGAGCTCAGTGTCATGAGCTTAGGAAGGATAAGTACATGCAATTCAACCATCAATTACAAATATTATAGATGAATGTAAACTTTTGCAATCCGATGCGATTACATCATACACTTGGAAATCTTGGTGGTCTTCTAAAACAATATACGATTTATCAAACCATATGAATTCACCAACAATTTTTGTTGACATTTTAACGCAATGTTTTTCAGGAGCAGATCAATAAGCACCGAAGTGCAAAGGATACATTGGTCGGTTTTACGACCATACCATACATTGGATATCATGCATATAAAGAATATTTGTCGCATTACATTTTGGTATATCCTACTTATGGTCTAGAAATTCTTTGTATTTTGAACAATTGAAGCTTCGGGATACCTTATGTAACAAATACTATTGTTAATCAAATGTATCTTTTAAATGAATTTTTGGTCATATCTATATATAATTCTTTGGGTGTTGTTGATCATGAAGTAGACACACTCCCAAACACTCCCCGAGCCCTTAATTCCAGCTGCGACCCCCAATTTGGCGGGGTGTTATATTGAATCAAGAACCAAGGTTATAAAGAACCAAGGTCAAAATGTTTTTGCTAAGGACTATAACCGTTTTCAAACATTGCAATCATACAAAGGTTAAATGGTTTGCACGGGACATACCAACATATAGCTAGTGTGTGCATTAGTTGGATTGAATAGACTAGAAGCATTCTTGATTGATATACATGATACTGATATAAATCGTATATAATACATACCTATAAAGAAAGCGTCATATACTTAAATACTAATATAAGTTATATTGGATTTTCAGATACAGTCATGTCAGATATCAGATAGAATCAGGGGTCGCGCCTGATACGCTCCGAACACACCATAAGCGTAAATATGTATAATAGTATATAAATAGATATAATCAAATAATTAGTATAGTAAAGGTATTATAACAGTCGAGTTTTAGAAACGAACTTTTAAAACAAAGTAAACTCAAAAACCAACACCGAGACGTTTTCCCCCTCGAACGAAGTCGCGTAATTGAATCGGTTAAGTCGCAGGTGATCGGTTAGAGGCGTTTTGAATGGTTTTAAAAGATTTTTGATCTGGGCACTAATAGTTTTCTAAAACTTACTAATATAAAATCGACAAGTCAATAAAATGGAAGCAGTCGAAAACCAAGCTAAACAAGAAATGAAAATTAAACACGTACAGTGCATTAAATGTATAACGGGAATTAAAAAACGTGAGCATTTAAAACCTAAGATTATCAAAAATTAAACTCTAAAATGATTTTTCTAATTTTCCTAATCCTATTTTACTAACTTATAAGAAAAGGCTAAGGAAATTCTAAAACGAGAACACTTAAAGCTTAAAAACGAAGAAAACGAGAACGGGAACGAAATCTCGTTCTTTAAAAAGTGAAATTTCAAAATACTAACCTTACGAAAGAAAATTTAAATCCTAAGCCTAAAATATAATAAAAGAAAATTTTATAAAAAAGAATTTTATTTTTTTAATTATTTTTCTATTTTTTATGACTTTTTAAAGTTTTTAACAAAAATAAATGATTAAAAATACCAAACTATGAACTAAAATTATAAGAAAATTACTAAAAATAGATTAATTAGCTACCAAGGAATGCAGAAAAATACTAACTAGAAAAATTGTGCTTAATATGAATACAGCCATAAAAAGGCTATAAAGCACTCGAAGTGCTTATTTATAAATGAGCTCAAAAAGGTGTTAAAAGTAATAAAAGCACCTTAGGATTAAAAAGGTCCAAGGGATGGCAGGTAGGTAGAGTCGTGTGTGGTGTTGAGGTTTATAAAAGGTTGAATGAGGTTGAGAAGTCATAAAGGTTCAAGGCCGTACTACCCCACCATGACTATCCTTCGTAAAAATGGGCCGATTTTTTTATTTTGCAAAACTTTTTAAAACAAAGTTATAGAATAGCTGAAAACTAAGAACTTTTGTAAAAGAAACTTTTTTAAAAATCACTATATAAGCGCTAGAAAACGCTTAATACAATGAACAGAAAACATTTAACACTTTTTAAAGCTTATTACCCTTAAAAACTCAAATTCACCTAATAAGGCTAAAATAAGATTAATGACTAAACTAAAGAAGCTACAACTATCGCAATATTATCCTAAATAAGCACAGATGAAGAAAAGAATTAAAGCAAAGATAAAAAGACATAAGTCTAAAAAATCATGAAAAAGCACTTTGGTGTCTAACAATTACAAATCAGACAAAAATGCCAACTTTTGAGATTAGAATTTTAATTACTCAAGACGGATCCTGAAATGAAAAATATATATTCTTAATACTCGAACCTTCAAAGAACTTAGCCAATACGCATCATCAAAACTACAAACAAAATACATTTTGAAATTCAAATAAGCACTGAAAAAGCTAAATGAAAAGGCTTTACTATGGGGGCTACTAATACAAAGTTATTTGATTTTATTAAAAGAAAAAGATAAAATAAGCATAAAAATATTAATCTTCTTAAAAAGCATGAACTTCTAAATAGTATACGCTAAACCTAATAAGCTCGTTAAAAACATAAATCAAGGCAAAACTACAGGCTATAAGCTGAAATTCCTCAAAATAAGCACCTTGAGGCACAAACTGTTAACCCAAACATTACCAAACAAGGAGCGGAGAGCACATCATATGATCGCTTCTTTCTTTCAATAATAATAAAGAGATCCTTATAGGATCTTTTGTCTATACCACCACTTAAAACCTTAACCTAATAACTACATAAAACTACATTTGAAAATCAATTGATACAGAAAAATCCTAGATGAAAAACTAATAAACATGCTATATTTACTCAGGAGGAAGCATGAGTTCTTAATTGAGTTTGAAAAAGCCAAATGCTAAAAAAAGGTTAAAAACATATTAAACAACTTAAGCTCTTAAAAAGTCTAAAATAAGATCAAGACGCAGATTTAACACTACCGTCTAAATATCTACTTTGTGGCACAAGAACTATTATAGAACCCAAAAAACAATTTTAAGAACCTATCTGAAAATTTAAACTTGAAAATGTCCTCAATGCCCTGTTTTGCCTGCTATCATATTTGACACTTAAAATGAACCAAAACAAAATGTAGGTCTATCAACGAACTTTCTTTTAAAACAACTTGAAAACAATTAACAAAAACAAACACCAAAAGGCTAATTGAAAAACCAATAGCTAAGTGACCTCAGGTTTAACAACTAAACTCATAAAGCTTGTAAAAAACCTAAATATAAGCTTTAAAATACTTTAAATCCTACTTGTTATAAAAGCACGTTCAAATTGGAAATACAAAATTGATTTAAAGGTACCATGAAAAATCCTTGTAGACAGCAATAACAAAGTTAGTGCCTGTCAATTAAGCCAAAACACCAATACACCAAACACACCTTTTAATTCATTTGACCTCATTTTTAGCTTATAAATTGGAGATTTAAGGCTCAAATCTTAGATACCAGATGATAAAGAGCTAAGAACAGACATAATGAACAATTTTCAATGAGCAAATAAGCAAAAACAATCAGACAACTAACTATGCTAAAAAATTTGGATTTTTCAACATATTTAATGACTAAATAACTAATAAAATGAGATTTAGAGAGCTAGCTAATTGAACACAATAAGGCATTTAATAGCCAAAATAAGCGACTATATAACATCTAAAATAAGCATACTACTAAATAGAATTAAAGGCGACAGTTTTTTTTTTTAATTAAAATTAAGTAGTTATAACTAATTTGTCAAAAAATTAAGGCTATAAAAGAGAAAAGCGAAGATACTTACAACATGCCTCTAGCTCAAACAAGGGCTATTTAAAGGCGCTTAGAGAGCTAATCAACAAGATCCAGCTTATTCCTAAGGTATAACTCGTGTGGGTTCTTGGACAGCCTATACCATTACATAAGTTTAACTCCCTTCCTTATTTAAGTTAGACAGTAAATTTAAGGAGATGCGAATTCATAAAAAATAAGGCAACAATAAGCTCAGTTAAGTTTGAGGGTTTAACTGAGTGAAAATAGGCTTAAGAGTAACAAAGAGAGCTTATGAGAGCTTTATTTATTGAATTATATAAAAAACAAGACAGAAATTAAAAGTAGAATTTGAAAAGTAAGTGAAATTTCATTAACAATAAAAAGTTTACATAGCTGAAAATGGAAATTACAATATTAAAGTTAAGCACTAAACTGGTAAAATAAGTTATAAGCTACTCTATTCCTACTCCTACTCCTCAATCTAGATTGATTCAACTGTGTGATATTTCCTCCTATTTATAGGTGAACGATGAAGCTTCTAGTCTCTGAGGAGCGTCTTGAGCTTTGAATCCTAGCCTCCCATCAATAACCGTTTCTAATCTTTAATCTTCACCTTTAGAATTGATGCCACGTTTCTCTAGCCAATAAGCTTGCTAGGGATTGCCAGCGTGGCTCCCCAGTATGTCAGACATGTCAGAAGAATGCTTCTAGAAAGGTTAATTATACTTAAACGAAGGTAATATGGGTGTAGGGTAAATTTGGGGAAGATGCGTAAATAGTGAAACTTGTTTTACGCGCCTTTTTCCTATTTGTTTTAAGTTTGACCCGGTGATATAAGGTGTTGACCTGGGCTTTTGGGTTTAATATAAAATGGTTGGGCCAGTGAATATGGTTTTGGTTAAAAGGTTAAATGACTTAACGATCGTTAGTCTTTTATATTAAAAGGACTAACGGTGTTATGCATTTAGGGACTTTTGATGAAATAGGTTTAACATTAAGGGTTGTTTTAGAGTTTTAAGGGTTTTTGACTTTTGTGGTTGACCAAAACTTGACTGATGTTGACTTTTTGTTGACCTTTTGCTAGAAAACTTCTGGCTCTTGTGCACTCATTCCGTTCCCGTGTTCGTGTTTGTCCATTTTTGCTTTGATTTTTGTCCATGTCTTTAATATCCGTACATGCACATACACAAACACAAACACAAAAACAAGCATATATTTGCCATTTTTATTATGTTTTTGGTCTTTTGGGTTCATTTTACAAGGTAAAAGGTATGTGTAAAATAGCACATACCAGTCACACACACAGAGATATCCAGTCCGTTTGAGGACTTATCATACATTGGATCACCATGAGTTGTTAGACCTAAGCACGAGGGACTGCCCTGGATGCTAGATGACCCATATGTGTAGGTCGCCTTACAGGCCCCACCATCACCAGACTACATACCTGGCCCCGAGGAGCCACAATCACCACCCCCATCCCCATATCAGTTTGGCCTAGAGCCGGTATATACCGGTTTATGCCACGAGGAGGACGAGTGTTTTACGGCTGAGGAGCATCTCACTGCATACTGCTGCCTCCCCACTGCCTTTGTCACAGATTATGTTCCGGTGTCGATCCTGAAGCATGACCAAGAGGAGGATGACGACGATAGGACCTGAGGAGGATCTATGTCGGATTATCCTGCCGACGGAGGAGATGACGGCGATGACGAGGATGATTCATCAGAGGATGATAAGGATGATGATGAGGTTGACATCGAGGACAATGATGATGAGGAGGAGGAGGAGCACCCAACTCTTGCTGACTCTGCGGTTGTTGCTTTACCAGCTGCTGATCAGGCCCCATCTGCGGAGGAGACAGAGCCGTTCAAGACCGATGAGTCTGCGGCCACACCACCACCCACCACCCTTGCTATCGTTTTGTTTTTGGCTGCTTTTTGTGACATACTTGGAGATTTACTATTCAGCTCCTCAGTACCTACACCAGTACTGGTCCGATGTAGGGTTTCCAGACTTTTGACTATATTACTCCATAATCATTACCGCTCCCTGGGATCAAACACTTCCTAGATACCTTTCTCCACTACTTTACCCCGATACCATCTCTATCTCAACTAGTATCCCATACTACCTGTATCATACTCAATGCCTGTGTTATCTCCATCACCACCTACTAGTCCTATTCGTCCGTTAGGCTATCGAGCTGCTATGATCCGGCTGAGAGCTAAGACCGCATCTACTTCACATTCACTACCATTACCACTACCCATCATACTCTCTTACACCAGACCAGCTGCACCATCATCAGGGACACCACCCTTGCATTAACTCTCTACTGACCGTAGAGAGGACAGACACGAGGTTACCTTACCGCCTCGAAAGAGGTTAGGTATCGCTCTTGGTTCTACATACGAGGTTGGAGAGAGCTCGTCTGTTGCTGCTACTAGACCGGCTGGAGGTCTTAGGGCTGACTATGGTTTTGTTGCCACCATGGATAGGGAGATCAGGCTTGATCTAGAGAGAGATGTTGTATATAGGATCACTGACTCTTGGGATGAGATAGTTGAGGCCATACATGGGACACCAGTAGTTACCGATGTGACAGAGCTTAGCCAGAGGATGACAGAGTTTGAGACTAGGGTTAGGCAGGATATAGACGATGTTTATATGAGGTTGGATGATGAGCAGTCTGGGTGACAACTATTGGCTGGTCGGCTCAACATGTTATTTAGGGATAGGCGTGCATATGCACGTACTTCTAGACTCATGGAGACTGAGGCTAGGATGTCTAGAGAGGCTTGGGGATGATCTATGGATGCGAGTGATCTTGCACGTGCAGAGGTTATGTCACTACGTACCACAGTGTTAGCTCAGCAGTCACAGATTAGAGAGTTATAGTCAACAGACCGTAGGAGACAGACGGTGATTACAGAGATGCTGGCGGCAGATCACAGGAGGTAGAAGTAGCTCACATAGGCACTGAAGCTAATAAAGAGACTTTAAACTCGGATGACAGAGTTCGAGAGACAACAGCGACCCGCCAAAGGTCCTGCACAGCAAGAGCTACCGGAGGAGGCTGGTAGCAGTTCCTAGATTCTGTTATGGCTAGTTGTTTTCTACAACCTACTAAGTATTACGGGTTCAATCCCGGCTAGTATGGCTTTAGGTTGTATATATTCTTTTATCTTGTAACCTAATCGTTGTGATCATTTTGTATCTGAACCAATCATGTATGTTTTCCAATTATATATGGAATGGTGGTATTATGTCATGTCTGTAATCGAATTTGTTGTGAATGAATGTCGATTGGTTATATCTTTGTTGATTACAATTCAGTTGTATATTTCACTGTGTGATGTGATCTCACTTTACTTATTGTGCATATGTCATGTCATGGTTATGATTTTATGAAATCTAACGGGTATTATATTTTCTTGTGATTTAAAGAAAATGGCACCAAAGAGAAGGACCACGAGGTTAAACACAGAAACAACACCGGCCGTAACAGCCGCCACCACTACCACTGTCACTAATGCCCAAGGCGTTACTGCCGTTTTGGCAGCACGTGATGCAAACACGAATGGCGTCGACAGCCACAATTCAGGAACAGGTGCTAGGAGAAATGAGCGAGCCACTCATGAGTGCACTTACCCAGACTTCATGAAGTGCCAACCTCTAAATTTCAAAGGCACAGAAGGAGTTGTCGATATGACTCAATGGATTGAGAAAATGGAAATTGTGTTTCGTATAAGCAACTGTTCGGTGGAAAACCAAATCAAGTTCTCCACTTGTACTCTTCTGGGAAATGCTCTAACGTGGTGGAACTCCCACGTTAGGACTGTTGGTAATGACATTGCTTATGCAATGACCTGGACTAAACTGGAGAAGAAAATGACTGACAAGTACTACCCAAGGACCAAGATTAAGAAACTCGAAGTTGAACTGTGGGAATTGAAAGTGAAAGGTACCGATGTGATAGGGTACAACCAACGTTTTCAGGAACTGGCACTGCTGTGTGGTAGAATGTTTCCTGTAGAATCTAACAAGATTGAGAAATATGTCGGTGGCTTACCCGACATGATCCACGGAAGTGTAGTAGCATCCAAGCCTAAGACAATGCAAGAGGCAACTGAAATGGCAATCGAAGTGATGGATAAGAGAATCCGCACTTTTGCTGATTGTCAGACAGAGAACAAGAGAAAGCCAGATAATAACCAACAACCACAACAACAACACCAAAACAAGAGGCAGAACACCGGCAGGGCTTATGCTGCAGGGACTGTTGAGAAGAAACCATATGGGGGATCTAAACCCCTATGCTCAAAATGCAACAATCACCATAATGGTCCATGTGCTCCTAAATGCCACAAATGCAATAAAGTTGGCCATTTTGCCCGTGACTGTAGGAATACGACAAGTGCCAATAATGCTAACAATCAGAGGGGCACTGGGTCGGGTCAAAAGCCTACTGGTTTTGAGTGTAGAGCCCAAGGAAACTTTAAGAGGTAATGTCCTAAGCTGAAGAACAACAACAACCGTGGTAACTAAGTTGGAGGTGGCAATGCTCCAACCAAGGTGTATGCGGTAGGGCATGTAGGGACAAACCTAGACTCCAACGTCGTGACGGGTACGTTCCTTCTAAACAACCGCTATGCTTCTATCTTATTCGATACTGGTGCCGATAGAAGTTTTGTATCCACTACATTTAGCTCCCAAATTGATATCACACCAACTGCATTAGATCACTATTATGACGTTGAACTAGCCGACGGGAGAATAATTGGGTTGAACACTATCCTTAGGGGTTGTACATTAAATATCCTGAACCACCCATTCAACATAAATTTAATGCCCGTAGAACTTGGTAGTTTCGATGCTATAATTGGTATGGATTGGTTGGTAAAGTATCAAGCAATCATTGTGTGTGACGAGAAGATCGTTCGTATTCCCTGGGGAAATGAAACATTAATTGTTCACGGTGACGGAAGCAACCGGGGACACGAGGTTCGTCTGCACATTATCTCGTACACCAAAACACAAGAATACATGCTAAAAGGATGTCCAGTCTTTTTGGCAAACATTAATACAAAGGAGACGGAAGACAAGTCGTCAGAGAATAAGCACTGAGGACGTTCCGATAGTTTGCGATTTTTCCTTCTGTATTCCCCTGATGACTTGTCGGGCCTTCCCCGACTCTCCAAGTGGAATTTTAAATCTCGATCAGATACCTGGTGCTGACAGCCATTAGCACGTGTCACCTTATCAATTGACGCTTTCTTGAAATGAAAAGATGATTTCAGAGCAACCTGAAAAGAACTAGCTACAAAGTGGGGGGATGGGGGTGTGGGGGGGGGATTTTATAATACCCAGTTCCTCACCTTGGGGAGCTTCTGGCATGTTGTCAAAAAGAAGGGATGGATCGTTTCGAATTGCATCGCTATCGAGAACTGAAAAAGCTGCAGTGAAAATCGTTACCCACTTCCCAATGAGTGACGATTTGTTTGATCCACTACAAGGATCCATGTTTATTTCTAAGTATAGACCTGTGATCAGGTTACACCAGCTTCGGAGTATCGGAGAAGATGTATTTCCAAAAACAACATATCCGAACTCGGTATAGGTCAATTACGATTTCCAAGTCTGACATTACGCCATTGGCTTGACGAACGCTCACCAGCGAGATTTTATGACCTCATGAATCGCGTGTGCAAGCCATTATTTAGCGATAAACTTGTGTGGATTTGTCTTTATTAACGATATCCTTCTATCTACGTCTAGAACATGAAAGAACACCTTAAAGCATTTCTGGAATTGCTTAAGAAAGAGAAGTTGTATGCTAAGTTTTCTCTAATGTGAAATTTATGCGCGGATTACAAGGTACAATTTCTAGGCCACGTGATTGATAGTTAAGGCATTCACGTAGACCCCGCCAAAATCAAATCCATAAAGGACTGGGAATCTCCTAAAACACCAACGAAGATTCGCCAATTCTTAGGTCTCGTTGGGTATTACCGAAGATTCATCAAAGGATTTTCAAATATTTCCAAGTCGATGACCAAACTTACTCAGAAAGGTGTTAAGTTCGATTGGGGAGACAAGCAGGAAGCCGCCTTCCAGTTATTAAAGCAGAAGTTGTGCAGTGCGCCAATTCTGGCTTTACCTGAAGGAAACAAAGATTTCGTAGTCTATTGCGATGCGTCGCATAAGGGATTGGGTGTTGTATTAATGCAAAGAGAGAAAGTAATTTCTTATGCATCACGCCAATTAAAAAATTCATGAAAGAACTATACAACTCATGATTTGGAACTTTGATCGGTATGTTTTCACAGAAACTTAAGTGGAGACACTATTTGTACAGAAACTAAGTGATATCCGCGGTGTATGCACGCTCGATCATAAAGCATATCTACCAACACAATTCTTAACAAAACAGAGCTTACAATATGGAGGCCAGCGTCGTTGGTTAGAACTGCTCAGTGATTACGACTGTGAGATCCATTACCACCCGGGGAAAGCAAATGTTGTTGCTGATGCTTTGAGCAGGAAGGAGCGGAGTAAACCATTAAGAGTTCGAGCGTATGTATTACAATTGGCTTGACTCTTCCTAAACAAATCCTAATGCTCTGACGGAAGCACAAAAACTAGAGAGACATCAAGGACAAGATGTTGAGGTATTGGATTCGACTTTGTGGGTTGCTTGAAAATACTAAGGATCGGAGAATCTAGAACGAAAAGTTAGAACCCGTGCGGATGAACTCTATGCTTTCAATTGGCTGGATTTGGGTTGACCACGTTAAATGTGATTGAGGACCGTGATCATCACGAGTCCCACAAGTCAAATACTCTATTCATCCGAGTTTCGAAAAATTTATCAGGACATGAAGAAGCTAATTGTTGGCCCCAATATAAAGGGCCAACATCGCCCAACTATGATAGCAAATGTTCTACATATTGCTAAAGTCAAGGCCGAACACCAAAGGCATCAGGGAATTTGGTACAACCCGATATACCTCAAATGGAATATTGACAATATTCACTATTATTATTTGGCACGAAGGCTTCCGTAAGTTCGTCATAAGGCAACGACACTAATATGATAGATTTGTCCGACCAACTTACTAAGTCTGCAATCTTTTACCCCAAGTAGGGAAACTGACATCCATGGATAAATAGGAAAAAATTGTACACTAAAGGAAGTGATTACGAGGCAAGGAAATCCCTATCTCAATCATTTGTGATCTGCGGACCCGAGGTTCGCAATAAAATTTCTTGGAGGACACTACAGAATGTCTTTGGGATACTAACTTGATAAGAGTATTGCGTACCACCATAAACTGATGGTGCAAAGCAAGAGAACTATCTACAAACTCTCGAGGATCTGCGAACACGGTTTCATGAGTGATCGAATTTCGGAAAGGGTTGGTTTAACCATTTGCCATTGGTCGAGTGTAACTCACATAACAACACTATCATGCTATCCATGCAAGCTCACCGTTAGAAGCACTTCTTTACGGTTGAAAGTGTCGTTCACCTGTGTGTTGGGCCGAGGTTGGACAAGTTCAACTCACCGGTTTGGAAATAGTTTAAGAAACAACAGCGAAGATCATCCAGATCAAGCAAAGGATGCAAGTCGCCTGTGATAGGCAAAGAGATATGCTACATTTTTAAAGCGTGTAACCGATGGACTACCCAGTTGGTATATGTTATGCTTAAAGTTTCGCCTTGGAAAGGGGTCGTACGTTTTGGCAAACGGGGGAAGTTGAACCCTAGGTACGTTGGACCGTTCAAGGTGTTGGAAAAGGTTGGATCTGTTGCATACAAGCTTGAGCTTCCTGAAGAGCTGAGCAGGGTTCACAATACGTTTCATGTATCCAACTTGAAAAAGTGCTATGCCGACGAACCATTAGCCGTTCCGTTGGATGGACTTCATTTTGATGACAAGCTTTAATTCGTCGAGGAACCAGTCGAAATCATGGATCGTGAAATCAAACAATTGAGGAGAAGCCGTGTTCCAATTGTCAAGGTTCGATGGAACTCTAGGCGAGGCCCTGAGTTTACATGGGAACGCGAGGATCAATTTCGAAAGAAATATCCACATCTCTTCGCAAAGACTGCACCGTCGTCAAGTGCCGCGTCTTAAGCCTTGAGGACAAGGCTCATTTAATGGGGGAAGACTATAACACCCCGTGTTTTAGGGTCATTTACGACGTCAATATATTCACTATTTATTTTTAGTATTGTACGCGTTTGCTTTTAAATCGTAATCGTTAAGTTAAATCGCGTAAGCTAAAAATTATCATTCAATGTAAACGGGCATCAAACAATTAAATGTTTACATCAAGCAAGTGTTAAATAATTATTTTGAGTATAATTATTAACTTTGTTCATTTTATTTTTATTGGTTACGTAAAGTGTTTACGTTTCGCGATAAAATGCGTTTAGGCATTCCCGGAAGCACCAATACCTATCAATACTCAACCAAATACCAACAATTATACCCAATACTTAAAAATTAAAAATATCATCACTTATATGCATATATGGCTGGATATAAAGAGATGAAACACAAAAGATATTTATCAAACTTGACTTTGTAATATAACACATGTTATATAATCTTACAAGCAATTTCCTACCAACTAGTCTTACACTTCCATACATTCTTACACAAAACCCATACATTTCTTACAAGCTAGTCATTCAAGCCTAACCATGGTTAAGTTAAAGTAACCAATAACTAGTTAACTCTTACTATAAAAGGCTTCCTATTCCTAGCATTTCATTTCTTACCATTTACAAGTAAATCAAAGCAAGTAAACTCTCCCAAATAAGCCATAGCCCACGGCTCAAACCCAAAACCCTTATACATTCTTAATTTTGGATTTTTACAACACATACAAGTATTCCTACAACATATCTAAGATGTCCCAAGGTGATTTAAGAATTTTGGTTTGGTGTTACAAGTGATTAAGCAAAGGAAAACAAGATTAGGGATTCTCATTTGGTTATAGGTTTTTCAAGAGTTGAAGCTATGTGTGTTTACTAAACAAGTTAGATCTTGTTGTTCCTCCCCATACATCATATTAAGGTTACCTAAAAACCTTAATCTCTTTACTTTTGTGATTTTATGCATATATGATGTTTATGTAGTTAATCACCATCTAAGGACTTATTTACTTGTAAAAATGGATTTTTACACTTGAATATGTTCTAGTTACACTTATACATATGACATATGAATGATTTGATATTATGTTAAATGTATGTAAAGTATTTTACATGTTTGTGTTTATGGTATAAAATGGTATATATAAACAAGATACCCTAAAAAGAATAATATATGAAAAGGTTCATAACAAAAGAAGTATGTAAACTTATAGATCTTGTGATTCTTGGATAATTTATGGACTAATCATAGACTAGAAGACCCCAAATGATGTACAAAACATTGAATATAAATGGTTATAAAGGACTTGTAACAAAGTGGTTAGACTAAAAAGTTATAAAAACAAGCTTAAACACGTTTTTATGAAAAAATTCAAAACCTACTATTAGAATTAGAAATTTAACTTATTTATTTTATATTTTTATAAAAAACTACATGTCACAAGGATCGTGGGCATGTAGAGAACTCAAAAAACCGATTATAACGAAGGAGATACGCTAATTTTAAATTATATGTTAATTAAACGCGTTTATAAAATAAATTTTATAAAAACCAATTACTATTCACATCTAATGAGAATCTAAACATATTTTATCAGTTAGTATATAATTTTAGGATGTCAAAACAATAAGAATCCTAATTTTATGATTAATAACGAAGGAGTTATGAATTACGCGAGTTTACGACAATAAATACTTTTATAAAAATAAATTTATAAAAGTTACTGTTCATATCAGACATGAACATTTTGAAAACATCATTTATTTGATAAAACTTTTAATTACGAAGACGTTCTCGAAAGAATCACTAAAAACGGAGTTAAAACGAATAAAATACGACATTTACGGGTTTTACGTTAATTAAAGTTAAAAAAATAAGTTTATAACTGTCATGAACAGTAAAAAGTATTGTTCACCAGTAGGTTTAAAAATATAAAAATATAATATTTTGATAACTCATCTTAATACGAAAGGGTTGACGTAAGAAACATACCAAACGGGCCTTAAAAAAGGATCAGAAATTACGGGTCGTTTTAACTATGACAAACATATAAAAACCTTTTAACTTTTAAATAAGTAATTTCACAACGCGATTAGATCATGGTAGTTCTAATCTATATAAGAATAGTCTATGATATTAGTTATTCAAAGTGGTTAGTACTATACATGACCTATAATATAATTAAGAATGCAGTCCTGGCGTTTATCTGACGTATTTTCTGTGATATACTTGATATTCATTCACTAAAGCTGAGTTCATAGCCCCACGTTTTATATTTACAATGATTAACAAGTTTTGGGGTGAGAAACATATGCATGTTTTACAAATAAGATAGCAAGGACGTACTTTAAACTTGAATTACGGTGTTTGCCTAATGATTGCGATAACGTTATCTGAGCCATAATCATGAACTGTCAAATACTAGTTGTGAGCGCTAATGTAGTAGTAAAATCTAGCTATCTACTATTGGGAGATGCGACATCCCCGTTCGGGTGAGCTTAGCCTAGTCCCTAGATCAAACGAACGTATACCATGTCGGGCATTGGATTGTTGCGGTAGAACATCATCACGGGCAATGTTGGCCAATTTATATAGCATTTCCATACATGTTTTCGAGTCATCCGTACATTTTTATGATGTTTTGCAATCTGTTGCATATCATTAGGTGAAATCATGCGGTCCTCCATAATACATATATAAACCTATGAATTCACTCAACAATATGTTGACATTTTAAAGCAATGTTTTTCAGGAGGTTAATAAGGCACAAGGTGGCAGGGATACATTGGTGCTTATATATTTTGGATGTCCACATGCTAAAGAATTGGTTAGCATTATATTTTTGGGAATACATATTAGAGTTAATGAACAAGAATCTGTATTATTGTATTTTGTTAAACAGCAGTGTAAGCTCTGGCCTTTTGTATCAAACACTTTGCTAAATCCAATGTATCAGTTTTAAATGAATTTTTGGTCGTTCTTATATTATCTTGTGTTATTAATCTATAATGTACCATCCCCAGACCCATATTCCGATGCGGTCCATTTTGGGGGTGTTACACGTAGGAACATAGCTGTGATCTTTCTTCAACCCATAATAGTGCTCGTCACTATGCCTTTGTTTTAAAATTCTTAATTTCATCGACAACTGACAACCACAAAAGCTTTCACCCGCCCAGAGAAATGCATTCCATGCTTCAAGATTTTCAACCAACCTGAACAAGGTATCATCCACTTTGAATGTCAACAACCGACCCATAAATATCACCTCCAAAGCTAACAAAAGGCAAAGACGTATTGCGTCATCATCAGATAGCTTGCCAAACCTCTCCTCGTCTTAGTAAAACCAATAATATCTAAGTTGGTAATAATAAAACCTATCTTATTCGGGAATACCCTATTACGAAACTTTAGGTCACTAGAAGGATGTAAGCTCAAATTTACCGTTCCAAAACAAAACCGGGTGATGAGAAAACCCTCGCGACCAAAATGTAACTATGACCTTCCATATAATTAAAAAAGGCATAACATGATGCCTAATTCATCAACTTTATGCGTCGTCGTAGCATATAATTCGATCATATTAGTGTTATCATGGTCAAACAACATTAAATCCAACCAAGGTCCAAAACATGTACTCCGAAACAAAATACGACGTGTCACATCTAATTTTTGCTTAATCAACAAAATAATTCAATATACACCTAATGTTGACTTATGATAACATACAACCATAAACAATATAAAGAACAAATAGGTTCAATAACAGAGGTTTTGACTATTGGTTTCAACTTAGAAACAAAACTAACACAAATAACAACATAATTAACAGAAGTGTATAACAGCCTACACCTACACCACAAAGATAAGCAAACATATATGGGTGTCCAAATAAAAAGATACTAAATATTTATTCTTAATACGCCTAGGATTACAAACTTATAGTTGTGTCCAAATAACATGAAACTTGAAAAGTAATAAAGTAAAATAAATTAACTGTGGCATCTTCTAAATTAGTAAAACATCCGTTTATGTTCTTGGGTTTAAGTTACTAACACCATGGTATTGACTAATTTTTTCTTTCTAACATTAAATGCGCATATTATTCATTCATCAAACAAACAATTATAACTTGGGTTCAAAATACACCTTAAATTAGTAACAATAAAAAACCAGTGAAAAAAACAACAAGATTTTGTAAACTAGAAATTTAATCAATCTAATTTCAACTTACCGGCATGCACCACATCTGCTTAAAGAAATCAATGATATGTGTTTGGAAGAAAATATTAGTGTTGGATAATATGATCGGAAGAAAATGGCAAAATAAAAGATAAAATATTGTTTGGAAAAAAAATGAAGTTTTTAATCAAAAAGGAGGAAACAGGGTAGATAGAGAGGTATGTGTGAGATGGGTGTGGGAGATGAAGGTGAGAAATGAAGTGGGACAGTATATTTGAGGTATTACTATTTTTTATGTTTTTAAATACACAAAACATATTTAAAATACTAGTCGCCCTAGTATGGTTGCCCTAAGTACGAGTCGCCCTGAGATAGATGTACTATATGTCAATACTTTAAAAAATGTAAAATGACAGAAAAACCAGTCGCCCTAAGTACAAGTCGCCCTCAAAGTACGAGTTGCCCAAAATACGTATACCTTACAAATACGGACACTTGGCGGATTCTGGTTAAGTTGCCCCATCGCTCAGTCGTCTTGGACTCCTTTTGGAAAAAAATGTTTTTTCGGTTAAAGAGTGACTAACACCTAATTTTTTTGACCTTTTTTGGAATTTTCCCATAGTAAAGGGATGCTTGGTTTAAATAAAGGAATATAAATAGAAAAGGTAAAGGGAATAACTAAGGTAATGTCTAAATGGGTATTATCACATGTGATTGAATGTGCATGGTTATACATCCCTACAGATTACACATACGTGAATAGATCCTACATAAGTAAGCTCGTAATTATAAGTAATATATTAATTAGCACTAGATTATTAATTTACAATTTGTTTGCTATAACATTCACAAACAATAAATTTTTTTTAACTAAACTGTTAATAATTATCTATATATGTTGATGATTGGGTACATATGTATATGAAATATGATGCTGACATATTAAACTCTTCAGGTTATATATATAATTTACTTATCTTATAGTGGATTTTATAGTAATGCTAGATCTAAACGAAAATAGAAAAATAAAAAATTTCTGGACCAAAAGAATTGCACAACCTTCTTATCTAAAGCCTATTAGTACCCGAAAAATGCAAACTTGATGATTTTTACGATGAAAAATTTTCAATCAAGATTTTCGAGTAAAACATCATTCGAACCATAAAAAACTCATATGAAGGGTATGAAAACCCATAAATCCCTTGTACAAACAAGCTAGAAACTATATAGAAGAGAAAGTTTCAAGTTTTTTGCACAAAAACCACCAACCAATATAAAAGCCATAGCTTTTAGGCTTAAAATAAGCCACGAAATGCTCAAATAAGCTTCGAACACCATTTAAAAACACAAACCAACAACACAAAAACGCCCTAGGCTCTGATGCCAATTGTTAACCCATAAGATTCTAGCCTAAAACAACAATCGGGAGGTCAGGGAGGATTACAGAGAAAGAAAGCCATATTATTGAATTGTAAAGAGAGAAAGAGAAAAGTGTGTGTTTCTAGAGAGAGAAGGAGAAACACACACTTATGAGATGCTACATCTTGAATCCTCCACCCTCCATGGAAGTAGTGGAGGTCTATAAGGGTCAAGATAAATGAAACAAATTCCACTTCACTAATAATAGTCCCTGCGAGTCTTGCCTAATGATAACTAATGTAATTATGGATAAGTTAACATATTTTAAGGCTAACATATCAGTCTCAAATGAATCATCAAACCTCATATGTTCCACAAATTGCTTATCAATCACCTTAAGTTACTACACAACCAATGACTGAGTCACCTCTTATGGACTCCCATTTGTTGACTTAGGTTTTGTTGTTCCTGTATTTTCTCCTGGAGATGATCCAATTGCTTGTCTCAATAAAGCAATGCTTTTTTAATGGCTGTAGCTTCTTCAAGGTTCCCTACTACCAACAATCAGCTCAGAACTTCTTCTAATCTAATAAACCAAGCCACTATTCAAGATGACAGGATTACCGTACAACAAGATTAGGGGAGACAAGGGCAAAATTATTCTTGTAATACGTATAAGGGCAATGCTACTAGTTCAAGGGGAAATACTGCAAGTGGACAGGCAAGAGTTGTTAAGTGCGACAACTGTCAAGGAGAAGGACATATGGCTAGGCAATGCACTCAGCCGAAGTGACCACGGAATGCAGCATGGTATAAAGAGAAAGCAATGTTAGCAGAAGCTCGGGAAGTTGGACAAATATTGGATGAGGAGCAACTTGCATTTCTTGCAGATCCAGGAATTCCAGCAAGTCAAGTTCAAACAGTCATTCCTCACAATGCTGCTTTCCATACTAAGGATCTTGATACTTATGATTCTGATTGTGATGATCTCTCAACTATACAAGCAGTTCTTATGGCCAACATTTCCAACTATGGTTTAGACATTGTCTCAAAGGTACCTAATTCTAAAACCTATCTAAATGATATGGATAATCAAAGTGTGCATGCATTGTAGGATTTTAAACAATCACCAGTTATGGATTTTACAGATAACGAGATATCTAGTGATAGCAATATCATTCCATATTCTCAATATTTGCAAGAAACACAACATGCAACTGTTCAAGATACTAATTTGCAGGCACAACAAGATTCAATGATCTTATCTATGATTGAACAAATGTCAAAACGAATGATTAATCATGTGAATAATTGGGAAAAGGCTAATAAGGAACAAAATAATAAATCAATAACTGCTGAGCTAGAAAGATATAAAGAAAGAGTCAAAACTTTTAAACAACGTCTTAATGTTGATTTAAGTAGTCGTGAAAAAAATGATTGATTCTCAAATGGATGATATGATTAGGGAGAAACTTGCACTCAAAGAATAAATTGACTCACTCGAGCAAAATCTTTCTAAACAAATCAAAGAAAAGGAATCTGTATTGCAAATTTTCTCAGTTTTCAAAAATGAATCCAAAGAAAAGGAAAATAAATATATGGAAAATGAAATTGATTTAGAAAAGAAGATTAAGGAACTTAACAATATTGTTTACAAAGTGGGTCAATCTACTCAAATAGTGCACATGTTAACTAAGCCACAAACGTTTTATGATAATATACACAAACAAGCTCTAGGTTATCAAAATCCGTTCTATTTTAGGAAAGCTCAGCGGATAAAACCACCCTTGTATGATGGTGCTGTTATATCTAAAACACATGTTGCTATGCCTGTAATTGATGATGAAGAAACATTGATTTTGAAAGAAGAGAGTCGATCAAAAATGTTTAAAAAAGCAAAGGATCCAAAAACTGTTAAACAAAACATTTCTCATAAACCTATTGATTATGAAAAGTTAAATAGACAACTAAAGATTTTGGGAAACGTTTTACTCCACAACAAGAATTATCGGCTGAACAAGCGTTTTGGTTACGTATATCCAATCCTTCCATTGAACCTTCTTACACACCACCTGTCATAGTGGATGTTCCTAGTGAACTACCTAAGGTGAGTTTAGTGAATAATATGCAAAGCCTTAAAAAAGCTTATATTCCACCACACACAGTTTGACTCGTGTGAAGAAAGAACAAAACCTAGTGGCTCTTGAAAAAGGAAATGGGGGTTGAAACATGGACAAAAACTATTTTTAACAATGAAATTATTCCATTTCTAAAATCTTTAAAAGACATCTTCAAGTGTTTTGATAAAGATCTTCTAAATGAAATAACAAAAGTACAAACAGTTTTTGATCAAATGGAAGCGTTTGTTCAACATTTTTAAGTGATAAAACAATGTTGGAAATTGCTAAGAAAGAATTCTTCTTAGAAAAATGATCGACCTACAAAAAATCATGTCCAAGAATATAAATTTTGTTTAATTTTTTAAACCTGAGATTAAATTATTTGTCTTTGAATAATGACTCTGTGAATATGGAAATGCAAAAGTGTGAATTGTGTGAAAAATGTTTGAATCTTGATGGTGAGCTTTCCAAATCAAAACAAACATGTAATGTGAACTTGAGCCCCTAAATGAGGAACTATAAAATAGTGTGGCAAAATTACTTTCAAAGAATAAGCGTCATTGTAAAAAATTAATCATAATATGAAACATGTTTTTAAAGATCAGTTTGACACAATCAAACAGACACGTGTCTCGTCATAATGACAGAATGACTATTTAATTAACAAACTAAACTTAAAATCCTGAGGAAAATGAGGATTTCAAAGATCAACTTCAAGACAAAGTTTTTGTGATTTAACATCACTTGAAAAACGATTTACGAAAAGTAAAAAGGGAAAGAAATTGTATGAGAATACTGGATCCTTACCATTCTGCCACCTCTATTTCACCAGGCATGTTCAAGCTTTATTTAGTACCGTTCCTCTGAAGTTATTTCAAAATAGGATATTCACATATAATATCTTAGAAACTTCAAGAACAAGCTAATATTCTCTGGGACATAGTCGATACAAGCTAAAGCAAAACAACCCTTTATATGCGAGTTAGACCTGCTTTAAGTATGCCACAAGAATTCAATCGTTGCTTGATATGTTCAAATACGTGCCCCTCATGCATAATGCCATAGTACTAAGAAGGTTGTTGTTCACACCCATCAACAATGTCAAGAAAGTTAGGTTAGCTAGAAGCCTCTCACATCCTCTAAGCAAAACATTAAACAGGTAGTCAACAAAGTTATTTGATACTAACACACAAGCGTGTCTTCTTACAGGCGTGAAGTTTTTACCAGTAATTGCGGACAAAGCCTACAAGGCATAAAAGAATGATAGGATCCCGCAAAAACCAAGTAGGAACAAGAAGAATAAAGTAGAAGCCCAACCTAGGAAAGTTAATAAATCGAATCATGTTGTTAAACCGGTTTGTGATGTTAATGTTAAGCAATCACTGTCAAATGCGAATTCTGAAATTCTCTGTGCTACTTGTAATAAATTTAAGTTTGATGGTGTTCATGATAAATGTCTTCTTGATTTTGTGCAACATGGAAATAACCGTACTAAATCTGCTAAGAAACATAGAAAACAAACTATTTGGAAACCTACGGGTCATGTATTCACTGAAGTAGGATTTAAGTAAAAACCAACAGGCAAAACATTTACTATAGTTGGTAACTCGTGCCCTTTAACTAGGTTCACCTCAACTAACTTAGTGCCTCCTAAGCAAGCCACTTCTGTAACACCCCGCTCCGATAAAGAGACAAAGGGTCACATTATGGTGTCATATCAGAACATATATAACGTAAGCGGAAGACTTATATTTAATAAAATAACTAGCCATAAAACAAATGGCTTCCAAGAGTATAAAAAATTTCCAACATAAAGGGTCAAAATGCAAAACTTCAAAAGATAAAGGTCTTCCAAACATTATTCAAAAGATAAAGGTTCACTAAGGTAGGTATTCTATTCTTCCTACACACATCTCTCATTTCCCAGGTTCCCGCTAATAACCTCCGTAGGAAAAGAAAACGCGGCTGAGCTAACGCCCAGTGAACAGATATATACAATATATAACAAATGAAGTAAAAGATAGGATAACGAACGGATAAGGAAAACCTGCCAAACAGATGTCATACGATATATATATATATTATATATATATATATATATATATATATATCAAGGAATAGAGTAGGAGTAATCAAAGGAATGCCTATGAGCTAAAATAAATGTCTAAACATGATACATGAATAGACCATAAACAAATATTTCCACATAGCCATATAATCAAATGTACACAGGTAGATCAGACCTGATGTACCCAATGTGATATGGGGTGTATTGCACACACTCACCATTCACCTAAACAAAACAAAACGAAGTACCTAGGATGCATCCATACGCTCCCTGCAAAACAAAGTCAATATATACACAGAGCAGTCGATGGCGAGTGTACACACATATATATGGGAGAATCAGCGGCAGAATATCGCACGGTTGGGCGCGGGCATGGACGCAGAGGAATGAGTGGAGACGGTGGGCGCGTGTAGCGTTCTATCCTCTTAGCACGCGTAGAGGGGGAGAGTGTGCGCGGGGGACACACACGATAGGTAGAACTAAAGGGTGTTGGCGCCCGGGAGCGGCATATCGCTATTACCCAGCTAGTGTAACTAGTCTTAATGAGTTACGATGGTCATGGTAGCCTCCATACTAGTTACAAAATAGCTCGGCAAGATTTAAGCAAAAGAATAAGTGAATAAGAACTAATAATCTTCAAACAAAAGATCAACAGAATCATAATCATAATACAATCAACGGAATATTCAGTGAAATCAAATGATCATGAAGTCCAGGATAGCAAAATCAAATGAATATCAAACAATATCCAACTGAATCAAATTGCTAAGATAATGAAGGATCAAGTCAAGAGGTGTCCTTACTAAAAGGACGGAATATCTGTACCTTAACGAATGCACACGGAAAGGAACGAACACAAATGGAAAGGAATCACAACGATGTCACCGGATCTACAAAATCATGATTACATATAATTACTTAACTCATTTAAAATGTTACTACTCAAACTTACCAAAAATAAAGGTTGACTTTACTTAATTAGGGTTTTCAAATTTTCTGAATTTTATAACTTATTTTTGGTAAGTTTTCCTTACCTAAAAGTCTAACCAAATCACCCTCTAAAATTAGACCAAAAATCACAGGTGTTCCTTAACATGTCTAATGTGTCCAAAATCATGGGTTTGATTTATTTCCATTTTTAAGTGCCCCTATGACCCTTGTTACCCAAAACAGTCCCGAAATTGGCCTGGCAGAAACATATGAAATCTTTGCATATGAAAACCCTACTTAGACCACTTGAAAAATTATGAAAAACATATTAGACGTAGCTAATATCATCTATTTCAACATATCCAAAAATCAAAGTCTATCTCCTTATGGTTTATGAATTAAAAATCGTACACTACAACTGAATTTTTAGAACTGAATTTCTAGAATTGACACTTAATCTTTTAACACCCAATAACCATACTTCCCGACCTTGAAAAATTACAAACTCAATTGACCCAGAAACTAGACTCATTTAACTTAATTATAGAATCAAGAATCATGTTAAAAGCTATTTTTATGAACAAGTTATACCCCGTTGAACATGACCTAATTTTCTGCCCAGAATTTTAATCAACAAAAACCCTAATCATCCCCATTAATTAACATCCTAGGGTTTCAAAACTTGTAGTTTTTTATTAATACCACTTTTAATGATTGTCTTAGGGTTCATAACATATAATCAAATCATATTCAAAAGATTAATTCATGAAGACATTGATAAAACTTTTACACAAGATTAACTCTTTATAAATCATGATTTTATGCGAAAACTTGATTAAGTAATCATGGTGACCAAAAGAAAAACATAAAGACAAGATGATTACCAAGGAATGATGGAGGAGAGTAGAATAACACAATCAAAACACCAAAATCACACCAAATAATGGAGAAGTAATACACACCAAAGCACCAAAAATTTTCAAAAACACCTTAGAACACCTATACCTTCTTCTTCCTTGCAACTTCTATGGATGAACACACACAATTATGGAGAGAATTTTTGAGAGAAAAATGGTGTTTGGGGGGGGGGGGGGTATTATGGATATTCATATGATGGTTTGGAGAGGGGAGGAAGACAAAAATAATTGCTTGCAAAAAATAAGAATTTTTCCCATTCTTCTTGACAACTCATTTCCAATATACACAATTTCCAAAATTAAAAGATCTTGGTGTATCAAGACACCCAAAACCGTCCTAAGAGATGAGAATAAAGGGGACAACATATTTTTATTTCCCATTTTAAAGGTTACACAAAATACTTACCAAAACTTTTTATGCTTATCTTCTTAAAATAGGTTTTTCATTAAATAGGAAAAGTAAATAAAGTAAATAACAAAATTAAATTTTTTTAAAAACATGTGGGGCCGGCCCATATTTAAATACATATAAGTTATTTTTATTAATTAAATACCTTATATTTATATTTTCCAATATATCCAAAAGTCAATCCTAAGGTTTTTATTCAAAGTTCTTTTAATTTAACTTAGGTTATATTTCAAATTAACAAAATGAAATGAAATTCAAATTTTTTAAGTTTTATCAACTTCCTATCAATGAAATACAGAAAACCGAGAAGATCAAAGTCTATAACAGGAAACCCAAAAATGTTAAAAACATATGTTCGAGTAAAATATGCTAAGATATGATAGAGATCTAAGAATGCTAACTCACTTCCCCCCCCCCCCCCCAAACCCATCAAAATTAGGGATCCAATAGCAACTGATATTCCTCTTCTTCTCTTTTCTTGACATTGTCCAGTATTGTACTCTGTATCTGCCTTCCGAAATGTTCAAAACATATGACAGGGAATCGCTCTCAGCTCATGAACTTTGTCAGTAAATTTCTGGGTACTGTTAGATTCGGGAACGACCAGATTACAAGGATTATGGGGTGTGGTGACTATCAGCTAGGAAATGTTGTTATCTCAAGGGTATACTACATTGAGGGGCTTGGACATAACTTGTTTTCTGTTGGACAATTTTATGATGCAGATCTTATGTAGCGCATTTCGGAAAAAAACTTGCTTTATTCGCAATTTAGAAGGTGTTGATCTACTTTCAGGGTCTCGAGACACAAACTTGTACACAATTTCTCTTGATGACACGCTTAAATAATCTCCAATATGTCTTCTATCCAAAGCGTCAAAGACTAAGAGCTAGTTATGGCACCGACATTTATCTCATCTCACTTGAGTACTTTGAACAACTAGCTAAAGAAACGTCCTTGCACAGAGAATTCCTAGGCTTAAATTTCAAAAAGATCATTTGTGTTCAGCATGTGCATTAGGGAAAAGCAAAAAATCCTCTCATCAACCCAAAGCTGAAGACACTAACCAAGAGAAACTATATCTTTTGCATATGGATTTGTGTGGCCCGATGCGTGTGGCTAGTATTAACGGGAAAAGGTATATCTTAGTGATAGTCAACGATTACTCAAGATTTACCTGGGTTAGATTTTTGAAACAAATGAGAAAGCTCCTGCGCCATCATTAAGTGAATTAAAAACATACAAGTTCGGTTTGAATGCCACAGTCCGGAAATGTATCGAACATATAATGGAACCGAATTTGTCAATCAGCCACTTCGTGAATGGTATGAAAATGTTGGCATCACGCATCAAACATCTGTAGCTCGCACTCCTCAGCAGAACGGTGTTGTCAAAAGGCGAAATCGGACTCTTGTTGAAGCCGCTCGTACTATGCTGATATTTTCTAAAGCTCCATTATTTCCTCTGGGCTGAATGCAAATCATACAGCTTGTTAAACCAAAATCGTTTTTTAATACGCCCTTCGATATAACAAAAACTCCCATACGACTATGGGCATGATAAGAAAAACAACTTATCATTCTTTCATGTCTTTGGTTCAACTTTTTATCCCTACAATGACCATGTAGGATCTGGTAAATTTGATGCAAAAGCAGATATTATGATTTTCGTTGGTTACGCGCCTACAAAGAAAGCATTCAGAATCTACAACAGAAGGACCCGGATAATTACTAAAACAATTCATGTGACGTTCGATGAGCTAACAGCAATGGCTTCTAAACAATTCAGTTCAGGACCCTGGCTTCATTATATGACTCCTGCTACATCCAGTACATGACTCGTTTCAAACCCTGTTTCTCAACAACCTTGTATTCCACCAAACAGAGATGATGGGATCACATTGTTACGAACCAATTATCGATTGAATACTTTAATCCTCCAACAATTATTGTATCTCCAGTTCAAGAAGCTGTCGCTCCAAGAGTTGAAGTATTAGCTGATTCTCCTGTGTCTACTTCAATTGACCAGGATGCTCCATCAACAAGTATTCTGTCACCCCAAGAACAAGAACATTCTCCAATCATTTCTTAAGGTTTTGAAGAATTACTAAAAACACCAACGTTTCATGACGATCCTCTTAATGAATCTCATAATGAAGACTCGCCTTCTCATGGATCATCATCTAATCTGATACCACTCCACACTCCATTTAAACACCTTGGTAGATGGACTAAGGATCATCCTATAGCAAACGTGATCGGTGATCCTTCTCTTTCTGTCTCCACCAGAAAACAACTACACACTGACGCCATGTGGTGTTATTTTGATGCCTTCCTAACTTTAGTAGAACCAAAGAACTTCAAACAAGCAATGACCGAACCGTCATGGATCGATGCAATGCAAGAAGAAATTCATGAATTTGAAAGACTTGAAGTTTGGGAATTGGTGCCGTGTCTAGACAATGTGTTCTTTATCAAACTCAAATGGATTTATAAGGTCAAAACAGATGAATCTGGCAAGGTACTAAAGAATAAGGCTCGACTAGTTGCTCAAGGATTTAGACAAGAAGAAGGTATCGATTTTGAGGAATCATTTGCACCGGTTGCTAGAATAGAGGCCATCCGTATCTTCGTTGCTAATGCCGCTTATAAGAATATGATGATCTACCAAATGGACATCAAAATAGCTTTCTTAAATGGTGACCTTTAGAAGAGTGTCTATGTTTCTCAACCAGAAGGATTTGTTGACCAGGACAACCCATCGCATGTGTACAAGCTCAAAAAGGCTCTTTACGGTCTAAAACAAGCACCACGTGCATGGTATGATATGCTGTTAAGCTTCCTTATCCCTCAACAATTCTCCAAAGGTGCAGTTGATCCAACACTTTTCACACGGCATGCTGGAAACGACTTATTACTAGTATAAATTTATGTTGATGATATAATATTTGCATCCACTAATACTGCCATGTGTGATGAGTTTGCTAATCAGATTACCACTAAGTTCAAGATGTCAATGATGGGGCAAATGTCATTCTTTTTAGGATTACAAATTTCTCAAAGTCCCAGAGGCATCTTCATAAACCAATCTAAATATGCTTCTGAAATTGTTAAAAAATATGGTTTCAAAATATACTGATTCTTTGAACTCCCACATTGAAAACAAGAAAATGGATGAAGATCTACAGGGGAAACAAGTTGATGCTACACTTTAACGTGGCATGATTGGATCCTTAATGTATCTTACAGCCAGTAGACCTGACCTTAACTATGTTGTCTGCTTATGTGCCCGGTATCAGGCTAAGCCTACCGAAAAGCACTTACAAGCGGTGAAACAGATCTTTTGATACCTTAATGGAACCATTAACATGGGTCTATGGTACTTGAAGGATACCGATATGTCACTCACAGCTTATGTAGATGCCGATCACGGGGTGTCAGGACACTAGACGTAGTACATCGGGAAGCGCTTAGTTCTTAGGTGACAAACTTGTTAGCTGGTCGTCTAAGAAGCAAAAAAGCACTGCCATATCTGGGTGTTGCTCATAAATCCTTTGGATGCGTTCACAACTAACATATTATGGCTTTTGATTCAATAAGATCCCTCTGTAATGCGATAACAAAAGTACGATTGCTTTATGCTGCAACAACATTCAACTCTCTAGAGTAAAGCACATCGATATTCGCTACCATTTCATAAAGGAGCAAGTGGAGAATTGAATCGTGGAGCTATACTTTATCCGGACTAAATACCAACTGGCTGGCATCTTTACTAAACCTTTGCCTCGAGAGAGATTTAACTTCTTGATCGATAAGCTAGGTATGAAAAGCATGTCTCCATAAACATTGAAACGTCTGGCAGAGGAAACGGACGAGTGATGTCGTAACTCATATCCTGTATATATGTATATATGAAAACATAAAAAAAATCCAAAAAGATTTTACCTTTATAAAATTTTACAAAAACAAAAGAAAAAATTAAAAAATCAGAAAAATATAAAAAAAATATGTATCTCTGTCATGTCTTCTAAAAATCGATAACATTTACGGCCTTAGAAATGTCATTTAATAATGATACGAGGCTGTAAATGAAGTTCGAGCAGAAGTTTCAAAAACTTTCAAAACATGCCAAAATGGCTTGCTATTATTTCAGATAGCAACTTGGCCTTCATCTTAAAGGCAAGTATGTCGTCAAAAAGACAACTAGACCTCATAACAAGAATTAATTTTCTCGGGAATGAATTACCTTATATTCATTCAAAGATTTGTGTTTACTTTGCAACACAACTCGTGCTTCCTATATATCTATAAGTGTACGTGTCAGTGCGCTTATGATGTAAAATAAGAGAAATCTTATTTTTAGTATGATTGGTAAAAAGTTGTCTTTCACAAATGAATCAGTGCTTTCAGTATTCACAAAAAGATTTTCAAACACAATTCGACCACTCAAACAATGACAACAACTCTTTAAATAGAAAACGGGTCATTATTTGAGGGGGATAAATTTTCATCAAATAATCCTTTAAAACGGCCTTTTAAATTAAGTCACGAAATAAACAGATAAAGTTTTGGATAATGACGGATAACAATTTCAAGGGGAGTTAATTTATATTAACTATTAGTGCTTTAGATGTCATTTATTTCAAATTTCAGGGACTTATATGCAATTTAAGACTCAGTTGATTCTCATAGAATAGATTTAAGCTTAGCTTTTCTTTCAAACACGATCTCATATATGTGCGACTAGTTTTGCTGATTTTCGAGGTAATCGAAACCAAGCAGGGG
Source organism: Tanacetum coccineum (assembly GCA_026074375.1). NCBI lineage: Eukaryota > Viridiplantae > Streptophyta > Magnoliopsida > Asterales > Asteraceae > Tanacetum > Tanacetum coccineum. Next base: position 9,479 of record BQNB010005027.1, on the reverse strand, counting down.
GGATGAAAGATATACAAGAAGCTAATGAGTACAGTGATAGAATCCATACACTATTCTCATTTAAGTACATTCAGAAGACAAATGTCATAATCCACAGAAGAAAATCATGTGTTATCTTGTTACTTTCGGGTTCACTATTTCAACTACATGGGGGTAGATATATCTTGTGATTTCAAGTATGCATCATTTAAGATACTAGGGGGAAGTGTTGTAAGAAGATTTATTCTAAGTGTGAGAAGATTGGTTACTGATTCAATAAATGCTTCCTCAAACGGTTAATCACTAAGCTTGTTTTTTTAAAAGAGAGTAGAATAGTTAACAAAAGAGTATACTATAGGTTTGAAAAGTATGATGATTCCTTAAGTTAGTCAGTATTCTGTAGAAAAAAATGAGTACATTTGGGACTTAGTTGATTTAGGTGTTATCATTTTGACTACTTAGAGGGAATAATTGAGACATCCGGGACTTAGTTGACTTTGGTGTTTCAATTTATATCATCGCCATCGTGTAGGAGAAATTCGGACATCCGAGACTTAATTGACTTTGGTGTTACAATTTCGAATTAATTGTGTACTTCGGATATTTGGGCATTTTACATCAAGAGTGCTTGAGGCGGCATTCAAGAAAGTTTTGAATCTACTCAACAAAGGATTGCTAATTTAGGAGGAAGCTAAGACAACTTCTTAAGAGAGACTACGGGGAAGACCTACGACTGCTACAAAGAACCACATGATTCTCTCATATGATGTTCTTATCATTTAGGTAAAACCTCGTACATAATAATCTTGTGAATATATAAATGTGTAGTGTAGACTTAAAAATTAGGCATATATAGTGTTTGAGTATGATCTTTTAAGAATTTCTTAGTAAATGCAAAATTTTCAAATTAACATACTCAAACACCATATAATACCCTCAAAATTTGAGCGGGAGCATAAAAAATGTTCCTATTGCGGCTTGTTAATAATTGGACATATTTTTCTTCGAAAGCAGTTATATTTGAATCAATTGATATAAAAAATATCAAGAGATTTAATATTTTTGATAAGGGGAGAAGATGTGATTAAAATATATGGCTAAAGATGTGATTTTCAAGATCTCAAGTGATCGTTATCCCATATATGTGCTAAACTCTTTTGATTAATTGATGCACATATGAAGGGGGAGCAAATGGTTATGTGATTGGCTGAAATGTAGAAGTACCAAAGACCGACCATTTAATTTACTGTATTGGAGTTATAAGGAGGTTAAGGTTAGGTATTCATTCCCAAGATCCAGCCAGAACTGGAGGGATTTACCCAGGGATATTCCACTAGATAGTGTAGTTGTCCTTAGGTATGAAAAAGGAGTAAAAGTAAGAATAAGGGAAAAGTGCCGACTAGATGGAGCTAGTACTGGAATAAACTCAACAAGATACTAGTTATGAAGTCTCGGTAAACGCTGAAAGGGTTGAAGAATTAAAAAGAAAAGTTATGTTAAAGGGGTGAAAAGAAAGAAGCCCTCCTTACACTTAGGCAGAAACCGGGTCAATACATCTGCTGTCAAGAATTACAAAGATGATTGCTGAAATTGAAGACTGACATAATGGACCCAGTGATGCAATGCACACCCTCCCTAGCCACTCAGAATCTCTCAAAAGATTTATGTTTCATTTCTCACAGAGATTACACACATTTCTATCAACTTTCTCATCGAGTTCCGTTATATTAAAAAGGTGGCAGTCTCTTCCACCTCCGATCACTAAAACCAATGTGCACATTAAAGTCTAAGCCAAACGAGATCAACCATAATTCTCATTAGGACACTGTCCAAAATTTTTTTTTTTTTTTTTTTTTTTCTTTTTTTTATTTTTTTTTTTTTTTTTTTTTTTTTTTTTAAATGCTTGCTCAAGTCGCACAATGTAAAATAACAAGATAGATATTAAGAGTCCTACCATTATCCTTGTGATTTTGCCAGAGACATCTGAGTGAAACTTTAAGTATTCACATTGAAATGGAATCCTGCTGAGCCAACATCAACAAGCTAAGGTAGGTGACTTGCGATTCTATATTGAATTAAACTGTGACAACTGGGAAAAATGATGTCGATTCTACACAAGTCAAACTTGTTCCAGTATATTAATTGACGATTGATGATGAATTTTGAAATGATTAACACACTCATGTGTCACAAAACATTTTTTAGTGTGCAATGACACGTCGATTGATTTTTCCAATCAATTTTTCATTCAATCGGTAAGACAGTAACTCAATCGTTCACTCTTATCATGCTGTCTGCTTTGAGACGTTCCGGTAACTAGAACATGCTGAGAACGATGAATCTAATACATGTGTGTTAGAAAGATTCAATACTGCAAGCTGGAAATCCTGTCAAGGAGATTCTTCTTAAATTGAATCTACCTGATCACAGGTTGATCCTCACGGATTCGAAGGTTACTCCAACCAAACACGGGCGAATGACAAAGCCATATTCGTCCCCCAGATTTATTGCTAACTGTTTTATTGCAGATTCACATAAAGATGGTCATGGAGGTACCTGGTTCCAGCTGACTTACAGATTCATACACACATGCTCATACCCGACCGACAAACATAAAGACATCTCAAGTACATGTTTCAAGACATCTGCTACTCTGATACCATACGTCCTTCTTGAAGTGACAAAGTGTTAAAGTTTAAGAACCTCAAGAAAGATGCAACATTAAAGCTTTCAAGTTATCGTATCAAGAAAAGTATGAGCACGTCGGTCCAAAAGTCAAGAGTTCACAAGATGGCAAAGTTTACAAGATGGCGAAAAGAGATTATACTTGGTTGATGATCTCAAGGTGCTTAAGATCACATATTCACATACAAGTCAAGATAAAGGAACAAGCTCAAGCCTAAAGTCAATGATCACTACGCAAAGAAGCAATACAAAAGATCAACTATTACAAAAAAAGGACTCTAACACACCTGCGTTGTCTTCTACAGGAGTGAAGTATTCTACCAGTAATTACGGATCAAAGCCTACAGGCAATAAAAAGAATGATAGGATCCCGCAAAAACCAAGTAGGAACAAGAAGAATAAAGTAGAAGCCCAACCTAGGAAAGTTAATAAATCGAATCGTGTTGTTAAACCGGGTTGTGATGTTGAAGTTAAGCATTCACTGTCAAATGCGAATTCTAAAATTCTCTGTGCTACTTGTAATAAATCTATGTTTGATGGTGTTCATGATAAATGTAATCTTGATTTTGTGCAATATGGAAATAACCATACTAAATCTGCTAAGAAACATAGAAAACAAACTATTTGGAAACCTACGGGTCATGTATTCACTGAAGTAAGATTTAAGTGGAAACCAACGGGCAGAACTTTCACTATAGTTGGTAACTCATGCCCTTTAACTAGGTTCACCTCAACTAACTTAGTGCCTCCTAAGCAAACCACTGCCCTCCTAAGCAAACCACTTCCCACTCAGATGAAATACAACAACCAGAGATAAAAGTCTACTGCAGGAAACCTAAAAATGTTAAAAACATATGTTCGAGTAAAATAGCTAAGATTGTAGAATCTAAGAATGCTAACCATTTGGAACCCAATCAAAATTGGGGATCCAATGCAACAGATATTCCATCGTCTTCTTCTCTTGTCATGACAGGTTATCCAGATTGTACTCTGGTATCTAGACTCTAGATGTTCAAAACACATAACAGGGAATCACTCTCAGCTCATGAACTTTGTCAGTAAGTTTCTGGGTACTGTTAGATTCGGGAACAACCAAATTGAAAAGATTATGGGGTATGGTGACTATCAGCTGGGAAATGTTGTTATCTCAAAGGTATACTACGTTGAGGGGCTTGGACATAACTTATTTCTGTTAGACAATTTTGTGATGCGGATCTTGAAGTCGCATTTTGGAAAAACACTTGCTTTATTCGCAATTTAGAAGGTGTTGATCTACGTTCAGGGTCCCGAGACACAAATTTGTACACAATTTCTCTTGATGACATGCTTAAATCATCTCCGATCTATCTTCAATTCAAAGCATCAAAGACTAAGAGCTAGTTATGGCACCGACGTTTATCTCATCTCAACTTCGGTACTTTGAACAAGCTAGCTAAAGATGGTCTTGCACGAGGAATTTCTATGCTTAAATTTTAGAAAGATCATTTGTGTTTAGCATGTGCATTAGGGAAAAGCAAAAAATCCTCTCATCAACCCAAAGCTAAAGACACTAACCAAGAGAAACTATATCTTTTTGCATTGGGGGGATTTTAGTGCCCGATGCGTGTGGTCTAGTATTAACATGGAAAAGTAAATCTTTATGATAGTCGACGATTACTCAAGATTTATCTGGGTTAGATTTTTGAAGACAAAAGATGAAGCTCCTGCACCCATCATCAAGTGTATTAAAAACATACAAGTTCGTTTAAATGCCACAGTCCAAAATTTTTGAACAGATAATGGAACTGAATTTTTCAATCAGACACTTCGTGAATGGTATGAAAATGTTGGCATCACGCATCAAACATCTGTAGCTCGTACTCCTCAGCAGAACGGTGGTGTCGAAAGGCGAAATCAGACTCTTGTTAAAGTCGCTCGTACTATGCTGATATTTTCTAAAGCTCCATTATTTCTCTAGGCCTAAGCAATTAATACAGCTTGTTATACCCAAAACCGTTCTTTAATACGCCTCTAATACAACAAAACTCCATACGATCTTATGAAAGACAAGAAACCAGACTTATCATTCTTTCATGTCTTTGGTTCAATTTGTTATCCTACCAATGACCATGAGGATCTGGGTAAATTTGATGCAAAAGAAGATATTGGGATTTTCGTTGGTTACGCGCCTGCAAAGAAAGCGTTCAAAATCTACAACATGACCTGGATAATTACAAAAACAATACATGTGACATTCGATGAACTAACAATAATGGCTTCTGAACAATTCAGTTCAAGACCCAAGCTTCATTATATGACTCCTGCTACATCCAGTAAAGGACTCGTTTTAAACCCTGTTTCTCAACAACCTTGTATTCTACCAGACAGAGATGATTGGGATCATTTGTTTCAACCAATGTTTGATGAATACTTTAATCCTCCAACAATTGTTGTATCTCCAGTTCAAGAAGCTGCCGCTCTAAGTGCTGAAGTATTAGCTGATTCTCCTGTGTCTACTTTAGTTGACCAAGATGCACCATCAACAAGTATTTCATCATCACAAGAACAAGAACATTCTCTAATCAGTTCTCAAGGTTATGAAGAATCACCAAAAATACCAACTTTTCATGATGATCCTCTTAATGAATCTCCTAATGAAGACTCGCCTTCTCATGAATCATCATCTAATGTGATACCACTCCACACTCTATTTAAACACCTTGGTAGATGGACTAAGGATCATCCTATATTAAACGTGATCGATGATCCTTCTCGTTCTGTCTCCACCAGAAAACAACTACACACTAACGCCATGTGGTGTTATTTTGATGCCTTCCTAACTTCAGTAGAACCAAAGAACTTCAAACAAGCAATGACCAAACCGTCATGGATTGATGCAATGCAAGAATAAATTCATGAATTTGAAAGACTTGAAGTTTAGGAATTGGTGTCGTGTCGAGACAACGTATTCTTAATAAAACTCAAATGGATTTATAAGGTCAAAACAGATGAATCTGGCGGGGTAGTAAATAATAAGGCTCGACTAGTTGCTCAAGGATTTAGTCAAGAAGAGGGTATCGATTTCGAGGAATCATTTGCATCAGTTGCTAGAATAGAGGCCATCCGTATCTTCGTTACTAATGCCGCTCAAAATAATATGATGATCTACCAAATAGACGTCAAAATGGCTTTCTTAAATGGCGAGCTTAAAGAAGAGGTCTACATTTCTCAACCAGAAGGATTTGTTGACAGGATAACCCAACGCATGTGTACAAGCTCAAAAAGGCACTTTATAGTCTCAAACAAGCACCACGTGCATGGTATGATATGCTGTCAAGCTTCCTTATCTCTCAACAATTCTCCAAAGGTGCAGTTGATCCAACACTTTTCACACGGCATGCTAGAAACGACTTATTACTGGTACAAATTTAGTTTACGATATAATATTTGCATCTACTAATACTGCCATGTGTGATGAGTTTGGTAATCAGATGACCACTAATTTCAAGATGTCAATGATGGGGCAAATGTCATTCTTTTTAGGATTACAAATTTCTCAAAGTCCTAGAGGTATCTTCATAAACCAATCTAAATATTCTTCTAAAATTGTTAAAAAATATGGTTTGCAATCTACTTATTCTGTTGACACACCCATGATTGAAAATAAGAAACTGGATGAAGATCTACAGGGGAAACAAGTTGATGCTACACTTTACCATGGCATGATTGGATCCCTCATGTATCTGACATCCAGTAGACCAGACCTTATTTATGCAGTCTGCTTATGTGCCCGGTATCAGGCAAAGCCTACCGAAAAGCACTTAAATGCGGTTAAGCGGATCTTTCGATACCTAAAGGGAACCATTAACATGGGTCTCTGGTACTCGAAGGATACCGGTATGTCTATGACAGCATATGCAGATGCAGATCACGCGGGGTGTCAGGACACTAGACGCAGTACATCAGGAAGTGCTCAATTCTTAGGTGATAAACTTGTTAGCTGGTCTTCAAAGAAGCAAAAGTGCACTGCCATCTCGAGTACAGAGGCTGAATATATTGCCTTATCTGGGTGTTGTGCTCAAATCCTATGGATGCGTTCACAGCTAACAGACTATGGCTTTCAATTCAATAAGATTCCTCTGTACTGCGACAACAAGAGTGCGATTGCTCTATGCTGCAACAATGTTCAACACTTACGAGCCAAGCACATCGATGTTCGCTACCATTTTATAAAGGATCAAGTGGAGAATGGAATCGTGGAGCTATACTTTGTCCGGACTGAATACCAACTGGCTGACATCTTCACCAAACCTTTGCCAAGAGAAAGATTCAACTTCTTGATCGAAAAGCTCAGTATGAGAAGCATGTCTTCGGAAATGTTGAAACGTCTGACAGAGGAAACGGATGAGTGATGGTGGTAACTCATATCCTGTAGTATATGTACATAAGAAAACATAAAACACAAAAAATAATTTTCTTTTATATAAATTTTTCAAAAAAGAAAAAGAAATTAAAAAATCAGAAAAATATAAAAATATGTATCTCTGGCATGTCTTCTGAAAATTGATAACATTTACGGCCTTAGAAATGTCATTTAATAATGATACGAGGCTGTAAATGAAGTTCGAGCAGAAGTTCAAAAGCTTTTAAAACATGCCAAAAATGGCTTGCTATTATTTCTGATAGCAACCCGGTCATCATCTTAAAGGCAAGTATTTCAAAAAGAAAACTTGACCTCTCAACGGGAATTTATTCGCGGGCATGGTCTACTTTATCACCATGCAAAGGCTTGTGATTACTTTGCATCACAACCCGTGCTTCCTATATTCCATAAGTGTACGTGTGAATGCACTTATGTGTCTAAATAAGAGAAATTTTATTTTTTGGGTGTTGATTTTCAAAAATAATATAATCATCTTTAGGAATTCATCAGAAAAATCATTTTGACTACTCAAACAATGACTACAGCTCTTTAAATAGAAAATGGGTCATTGTTTGAGGGGGAGAAAATGTCAAATATCCACTTCATAATTAATCATGTGATAATCGAAAAAAGATTTTAAACAATAAAGGGTGAACAATTAAAGGGGAGTTAATTAATTTTAACTTAATTGAGAATTATTTGCTATGTGTTTAATTCTTAAAGGGTATTATTGCAAATTGTGAGATTTTTTTCTTGATTATTTAACCTTAGATATTAGTTTTGCCATTTGAGAAACTATCTTATGCCTTAGGTTTAAGCAATTAGGAAAATAGAAGATCTAGTAAACCTTAGGGGGCATTTTTGCCAAAACCCAAAAGTTTTTAAACAAAAACACCCCCTTCTCGTCTAGTACAAACACACAAACACACACAAACTCATTACAACCTTAAACCTCCATTGTTGATTTTCAAGCATTTAAGAATTCGTTCTATCTTCATTTTAATCTAAAGGTACACTTGTGTTAATGTTAAAACATCCAAATAATCAGACCAAACTTTGGAATTTTGCTCAAAAAACCCTAAACTCGACCTAAATTTTATCTCCTTAAAAAGTGGATGAAATGTGAAATTTATTGAAGGGTTTTGGTTCTATAGGGGTCTAGATGTTGTGCCTAAAATAGCTTTTAATGGGGATAACGCATTCACAAGTTTTGAGTAATTCTTGATGTCGAACTAGTTAAAAAATAGGCAAGAACTTGTAAAAGTTCATGGGTTTGGGTTTAGAATTGCAATAATGATTGTTTAAATGCATTTAAGTGTTCTTAAACATGCTTATGTGTTAAAATCTTGAAATTTTGGGTTTTCGTGTTCATATGGGTCAAACAAGTCTTAAGGCAAGATTTTTGTACCTAATTCATGCGTATAATGTGTTAAAGTGTTTCCTAAATGCTATGTGATCATGTTAAGATAGATAGTGATGCTTGAAAAGGTGTAATATAGGGGGTGTAAGTTTTACATAGGTGAACTATACATCCTTTCATAAGCGAACTATACACAAATTTTAACTCAGGCGAGCTATACATATTAACACAGGCGAACTATACACTGGTTGCTAACACAGTCGAACTATACCTGAATACATAGGCGAACTATACACTATGTGTTAAACAGGCGAACTATACACTGGTTGCTAACACAGTCGAACTATACCTGAATACATAGGCGAACTATACACTATGTGTTAAACAGGCGAACTATACATGTTAGCGTAGGCGAATTATACACAAATGATAACACATGCGAATTATACATGCATTCACAGGCGAACTATACACTAGGTTTAATACAGGCGAATTATACATAGTAGTATAGGCGAACTATACACTGGTTGCTAACACAGGCGAACTATACCTGAATACATAGGCGAACTATACACTATGTGTTAAACAGGAGAACTATACATGTTAGCGTAGGCGAATTATACACAAATGATAACACATGCGATTTATACATGCATTCACAGGCGAACTATACACTAGGTTTAATACAGGCGAATTATACATAGTAGTATAGGCGAACTATACACTTGATTCAGCACAAGTAAACTATACACATTCTATAGGCGAACTATACATGATTTTTTTCTAGGAAAACTAATCTCATAATCTTGGTAATCTAATAGCATAACCTAATCTAAGTATAATTAAACTTTAACTTATCACTTAGTGATAAATTTAGGTCTAGTTTCTCTTTAGAAATCTTTAGTGATTGCCTTGATTTCCATACATTGCCGATAGTTAGTGTGATGTAGGATTATGCGTTTCGCCTAGTTTCATGTGTGTTAATATTTTGCCTAGTATTTGTGTGCATAACTCCTTGTGTAAATTAGTCTTGCATTGTCTTTCAGTGATATA